>JARFJB010000618.1:927500-1100000 GCA_036346205.1 Vesta saturnalis | reverse complement strand
TTCTTAATTTTAGTATGTTGTAATCTTCAAAATGTAATTTTTGTTACTCAATTACTCGTCTACTTACTGTCTACAAAACTGTAATTCAATGTTAACACATTAAAACACATAGGATATAATTCTTTTAATTTTAAAAAAAAACATGTTAACAAAAAATTTTAAACAAAACTTAAAGCCAATTGAAAATACCTTAATATAAACTAACCTTATGTTTATAGTTATTCAAATTATGTTTTGTAAATTCTTTCAATCTCGAAGCTTTTTACACATTGGACATCAAATGGAAGGTTTAAATTACTGCTGATTGAAATTTATGTTTTGATATAATATTTCGAAATGTTCAAGTAAAACCACTATGTTAATTCTAATTACTAAATGTTTCAATTAGATTAAACAAACAAATATACCGATTTGAGACCACAATTGTTTTTTTTGGGTGGGTTTTGTGTTTTTGGGGGTTTTGGTTTGGTTGGGGGTTTTGGGTTGGGTGGGTTTTTGGGGGGGGTGTGGTGTTGGTTGGGGTTTGGGGTTGGGGGGTTTGGGTTTGGGTTTGGGGGGGGTTGTGGGTGGGGGGGTGGGGGGTGGGTTTTGGGGGGGTTGGGGGTGGGGGGCTTGGGTGGTAAAGGGCATAACCAAAAGATAGATAATTATTCAGCTTTAATTTAAAAGGTGAATTAAATTTTTATCATACAGTAACTTAAACAAGTAATTGAAACAAACACATTTATAATAATTTTTTTTTTAATTAAATTAAAACAAACTTCTTAACATGGAAAATTTTAAACAAAAAAATTTATAAATCATCTTATATTAAAAATCCTTTGTTTATAGGCACTCAAATCCGTTTATGTTCTTACTATATTTCGAATTTGTTTCCACTCTAACATACCATGTTAATTAAACCTAAGAAATTCGCATGGCTTTGATATAATGCTTGGGTATGTTAAGGTTTTAATTAATATTAGACATCAAATCGATTTCAACTTAGAATTCCACAAACCACTACTGTTTGGCGTGTTTGGTTTGTGTTGTTGGTGGGTTTTGTTTGGTTTGGCTGGGTTGGTTTGTTGGGTTTTTTTTGGGTTTTGGGGGGTGGTGGTGGTGTTTTTGTGGGGGGGGAAAAGGGGCAATTATAAATTATGATAATTATTTTTAAACCTAATTTGTTTTTAATGATTTTTGTTATAATAAAATTTTTCAAATAAGTTAAATTTAAAACTTTTCTAATTTTTAATTCTTATTCATGTGCAATTACAAAAAACTTCTGTAGCTGCAAATTTTTTTTTAAAATTTATTTTCACTTTTTCCGTCGGTCCCTCTTACTGGTTAGTTCTTCCATTCTCGACGGCTAGTGCACTCTGGCTCCATGGAATTGGCTGTTGTCGTATCGGCTTTCGATCGTCAGCTTCGGTAACGTCTAGTAAAACGACTTGTATCTTGGCTTTTCGTTTCCTTAAATCACATATTAAATCCACTATTTGGACTAAAATTTGGGGGTTGTGTTGGTGTGGGTTGTTTGTTTGGGTGGTTTGTGTGGGTTGGTGTGGTTTGGGTGGGTTGTTGTTTTGTTGGTTGGGTTGGTTTGGTTTGTTGGGGTTGGTTGGGTGGTTTTGGGTGGGGTTTTGGGGTTGGGTTTGGGTGTGGGGTTTGGGGTGGGGTTTTGGTTGTGTTGTTTGTGTTTTTGGTTTGTTTGGTAAAAATGTTCAATTACAAAGAATTATAAAATTTATTTAGTTTATATTTTCTTAAATATGGTGTCTCACAAAAATTCATTTAAAAAAAAACGTACATGTATTATCGTATATCTTATAATTAACATAACTTTTGTTAAAAGAACAATTTGACTTATATTTGATTATCGAAATCAATAATTTAAGATCCTTTATTAATATAGTATAAAAGTTACAATTTAGTTTAATTAATCTTTTAATATTTATTAGAAGATAATATTTGTAATATTAGCAAATTTTATTGTTGGTTTTAGTTTGTTAAAGAATTCAGGGTGATTACTTAATGTAATAATGTAATATGTAATTCACCATAAAATTTAGTAGTTTAATAAAATTCAGTTTCATATATTAAAACCTAAAATTTAAAAAATTAAAAAAAAAAAGGGCCAAAAGTTTTAAAAAAAAGGCCCTTTAAAATAAATAAAAAAAACAAATTAAAAAAAGGTTTATTTTAAAAAAAATTAAAAAAATTTTTTTTTTTATTATACAAATTTTAATTTTTAAAACTTTTTTTTTTTCTTTTTTAAAATTATTTTTTAAAATTTTTGGGGTTTTTTTTAAATTTTTTTTTTTGTAAAAAACAAAAATTTAAATTGGTTTCCCAATTAAGTTCCGTTTTCTTAATTTTTTTTTTAAAAATTATTTTTTCCTTTTAAATTTTTTATTGGGAAACTTTTATTTTCATTTAAAGCTTAATTTGGGAAAAAAAACATTTCCCTATTTGGGTTGAAATTTAATTAATTTTTTTTAAAGGGAAAGGGGGAAAAGATTTGAAAAAACTTTTAATCCAAAATTTTTATCAAATTTAAATGGGAAAATTTAATTTTAACGATAGCGTGCGTGTGTGTACGTGGAGCGTGGTTCTAGCGTGCGTACGTGTACGTGCGTGCGTGCGTACGTGCGTCGACGTCGGCTAGCGTGCTGCTTGCGTATGCGTACGTGTGTCGTGCGTGCGTGCGTGTGTTTTTTCGTTTGATCCTCGCTAAAGCAGTGCTAGTCGATTGTATGTAGTTGTAGGCACTATTGTGTTGACTAAAAGCTATAATTGGAAACGCTGCTTGCTATGCCCAGTCCGTTGAGTTATGTTTAATTAGCTTTTTGACAGATGTATTTATGATAAGATCAGGCTTGCATGTAAAGTAATATAGAGGTGAAACTAACTAGCTAATGTGTTTTGCTGCTACACGTATCACAGTATTGAAGATTCTGTTTATGTATTAGAAAACGTACTACAGTTCGAAACAGATTGCAGATAAAATTGAAGAAAGTGAATACGGTACAACTTCTGGAGCGAACTTAAAGATTTTAAGTGTGTGCAGCATTCCCAGAGCAGCGTTGAAACCAGTTAATTTAGGCTAACCTCGTGTCCATGTAATAATGTCTGATAAACTATTAGGGTTATTAGCTACTTTTATAGGTTACAATATAATCGTTCAAGGTGCAGACGATGAGGAGATTGTATCTCAAAAATCTCGTTTGATCTCTGAGATGTGTATAGTTTTCTTAAAAAATACCTGCGAGGCTGTCTCATTCAAAAATCTCATGCAAAAACATCAATAATCGTTAGCAATGTAGCTGTATCCGCTATTATGCTTACTTAATGTACCACTAGTATAGCTTTTTGATATCGAGAGAAGAAGCAAGATTTCGAACGGTTGTAGTATTTCCAGAGCTCTATCGAAATCAATTAAATTTAAGAATAATCCCATCTCTATGTAATAATAGATGTAGTATAAAGTTACATATTTTAAGTATTTAATGTGTAATCACTGTTTAATGAGTTTTTATTATGAAGATTCAATTATTTAAGTAATTGTTAGCAAAATTTTTAAAATATTTGTGTTTTGAATGTAAATTTTTGTAAGTATATGTTTTGTTAAATACGAATTCAGGTTTTTCTGTATTACTTTCTAAATAGTTAATGACAGGTATGTAATCGAGTGTTTATATTCAGCCATTCACAAAGTGTGTTTTAGTGAGACGTTGTATAAAAATTCAGTTTAACATATGGTAGCGTGAAGGAAAACTTCTAAAGGTAAGCGTATTATTTTAATATATATATATATATATATATATATATATATTTTTTACCTGATATTGCTAACAAAAATGCCGATAAAGATTTTTAAATATATTATTACACAGGTTAACGTCATAAGATCAGCTCTACAAAATAGTAGGTACGCACGGATTTTAAACTTATAGTTATTGTTAATTCGTATATAATAATAACCATTAAAACCTTTTGCCTTTTATTTCCATTATATAAGTTTGATATTCTTAAAACATGTTAATTTTAATTTAACTCTGTTATATATAAGTAATTATTACTTTTTAATGGGTTTTTACAGCTGTTAATGAACACGTTACAATGAAATTGTTTGTGTATGTAATTAAACATGCAAATAAATCAGATATGATGTTCCAATGTATAGGTGGTGACTGTTTAGAGGATCTACCTATACATAAAGCATCATTGCATTAGGGTAGAAATTATTTATTATTTCACGTCATATTTAATTAGACTTTAATGCATTCAGTTTGAACTGTAATCTGATTTCCGCAAACTGTAAGACATAATTTCGGTGATTGATTGAGTTTTATCTGATGATCGATCGTGATTTGTTTGAGATTGATTAATTAATTGATTTGTTTGTGTGTGTGAGAAAGAGAGAGGAGGAAGAAACAAGATAGAGCAAGAGAGAGGTGTGCATTATCATCTTCAGAAAATGTTCATTAGTCTATACGCCACTAGATGGCGCTAAAATCAATTTTACTCAAGCCAGGCGCGACCCTGATACAAGTCCTCCTTACAAGAACCTCCTTATTAGAATACAATTTTGTATGACGGGTCGAAGGCCTACAGCTGTAAGATTAAGTTAGAACAACATACAATTGCATCAAGGGGGCCACGATAGGAGCTAAGCTCTACACTTGTCTTATAAGGTTAGGTTCCCACACCATCTCCAGCCAGGGGGCGAAGGCCTGAGAACAAGTTGCGAAGCCCTACACGTGTCGCACAAGAACCTCCTTATTAGAAATACAACGTTTTAGGTAAAAGATCATCCAATAGCATGTGGCCATTTTAAAGCAATAGGGTCGATAATTTTAATAATAATATCTTATTAATTATGCAATTTCAACATTGTTGGTGTGCATTTGCCTAACCTCCAGGGGCACTGTTCTTAATATAGCCAGAAGGACCTTAATACCACCAAAATAACCCTAAGGTTAACCCTAGACCAGCCCCACCCTAAATACAACCTGTAGATAGGCATTAAAATAAATGTAATAACAATCTCATTTGATCAAAAAAATGCGCCAATAAAGTAAAATGGGAAATACAGTCAATGTGTACGTGATTATTATTATCTAATCAATTCTTTAAATAATATCTGATAAACAAGTTCTAATAAATGTTAATAGTAAAACACAAATTAAATAAACTATCTTTACATCATTTCAGGGCTAAAAATAATTAATTAATAAAAATAATTAAAGATCATAATCATCTTAAAGCTATCAGATTAAGAATTTCCTAGGATAATTAATTAATAAAATAATTAAAGATCATCATCTTATATTAATAAAATAATTAAAAGATCACCATCTCAAAATAGGGTAAAAATACGGTCCTTCACGTATGCCATTAAAAATCAAAACTTTAATTAGGGATGAAAAAGAAAGGATGCGGTCTCACACGTGGGTGTGTAAAAAATAGGGTTGAAAACACGGTCTCACACGTGGCATATAAAAATAATTAGGGTTGAAAAGGGCCTTCGAAAAGAAAGGATACGGTCTCACACGAGGGTATATAAAAATAAGGGTTGAAAATGCGGTCTCACACGTGGATGTGCAAAAATAGGGTGAAAAACACGTCCTACACGTAAGCGAGGAAAAATAAGGGTGGAAAAACCGGTCCCCAACGTGGGCGGTCTTGTGACGTCAAAATCCAAGATGGCGGAAGGTGTCCCATTACTACTAACCTCTTCAATAGTTTCGCTAACACTTGAGGTGCTTGGACCCGCAACTTTCTCAGTATGATTGTCTTGACGAGAAGGCTCACTACACTAAAAATAAACAACATCAATAGATATAGTATATAACATTACTAGCAGTAAAGGGTTTTTCTGGCGGACAGAATGATATATCTTCTGAGCCAGTAAAACCGTTAACTGTGTGTATTGTTGTATATTTTATTTGTTACTCAATTGTAAAAAAAATGCAAATATATTAATTAATTAGATGAACATTTTGATTACAAAGAAATTCTCAATAATTTGCCGTAAGCTTTGGAAACATTACCGTACGTATGTTGTTTGTTTCACTGTTTTTGTTATTGTGGTGAAAATGAATGTGCCGGAAGTAATTGTTAAGAAGCCACTAATGTAGCATCAAGTTTACTGCCGGAAAAATTATCCTCAAAGTTCGAATGTGTATTACCGAGAATAACAATTGTACGATGATTTTTAACATTTATGATGCAAATAGAACACAATTTTGGAATGTAAATAGTCCCACTAATTTGTAAAACTGGAAGTTAACTTGTAAAGATTGTACCAGTTAGTAACTTGTTAAAATAAACTTTCTTGATTAATACAGTGTTTTGGTAAATTGATGAGTAAAAATAAAAAATAATTAGTCCTACAATGTAACTTACCTGCTTAGTTTTTATTTTACGTTTTTTACTGGGTGATTTACGAAATTCATCACTGCTTTCCGATGATGATTCTTATGACGTATCGTTTGGTATATATTCATCCTCTGAGTATTAAAAGATCAGAAATATCTTCATCACTCATATCAAACGCTTCGTCCATAAGCCACTGAAGATGTCCCTGTTCATTTTCATACCGACGCGCCATTATAAAGAACACGTGCACACCTAGATAATACTAATGTTAATGCTCCAGAATCCTCAGATGTTTAGTCTACTTGTAACTGGTGGAAGCATGGTTTCAGAGTTTGCAATATTGCAAATTTAGGAGTGAATTAAATATAATTCATGTGGCCCTGAGGCTATCATTTGCTTTTGCCGCGTGAATTAAATATGATTCACTGTAGCTTCATTAAGACTATTCCGTTTTTATTTCGTCACAGAAAGTGTACTTGCACTTCGAAAATTCGAAAATAAACAAATACATTTGTGCAAATTTTTTTTGCCCTGTGTGGCAGCTAACGTGTTAAAAAAATTCCAAAGCCGACTTTTAAAAAACATGTCTGCATATTTTCTTATAATCGTAGTATTAATTTTTCAAAATTAAACGTATAGGTACTTAAAAACACCTTAGGGATCTTTTTGCCGTAATAACACGCGTTGCATCAAAACATTACACAGAAAATAATTTATTTATGATTTTAAAACCTATACGTTGGTATTGTTAAACTTTTGAAGTATGCAGATGTTTCAGAAATATACAAAACCAAAAATCCACGTTGAATAATCTCTGTTGTTGAATATTATCGAGCTCCAGGAATTAATGTTAAATTCTATTGTGATGATATAAGCCTCTGAAACGCAAACGTTTCAAGATTTAATTTTCGTTTTTACAGGATGCTTACAAAATACTGGGATTTTAATTGAAAAATTAACGAAAATGATGAAAAAGCATTGCATATTAAATCGTTAAAGCCGTTTTCTCGAAATGGGTGAGATTTACAGATTCAGAACCTTTACAAGAGAAAACTTCAAAAACCTAACTTAATACACAAATTTGAGAAAATGTTGGTGGCGTTCAGGGTAGGTCATTGAAGAATTAGGCCATCCTAGAAATCATGCCGCTGGAATATTTTTGAGATGTAACAGTTACATGAAAATTTAGTTTTCATCGTGCAATGTCACTTTTCTGAGTCGCGTCGTTAATCTTTAACCGTCATTGAATTTATAAAATATCATGTATTGATTTTACCAACAATATTAAGCGCCGACGTTCATTGCACATTTCAAAGAAAGGTTGTAATTCACAATGTTGCCACTCATTGCCATTTTGAGATTGCAATGTATTCGATTGCATTTCTACAGTTACCAACACAGTCATTATCGCCCAAATCTAAACATAACATAAATCTGTATAATTATTTCTCTCTATACACCTTTTTCAGCAACCGAACCATCACTACTGTAGTCTTCATTTTCTGCGTGTCTAATTGTTCAATTTCTATACTACAATGGTACCACCGCATTAAATTCGCTTAAGGTTTCGTACAGCATTTAATGCCAAAATAAACACTTTTAGAGCAATTAGAATGGTACTACGGCACTTCCAGCGCCTTGTACAGCATTTATTGCCATAATCTACACTTTTAGAGACGAACTCATGATTAGCGTATGTACGCGTTAATGTTCTCACTTTGTACCGGTACCGATAGCTCAGTCAACGTGTTAAATATGAAATTTTCTTCTGGTTCTGGAGTTATCGTGCACAATAACAAATAACTACATTCACAGACACGCACGCATACACACACAGGACACATGCACACATTACACACACACACACACACAACAACGCATGCAGCAAGCAGAACACGCACAGACAAACACGCACAACGCACCACGACACACGCAACACGCACACGCACACGCAAAACACAGCACACGCCGCACACGCACACGCACAACACGCAACAGCACACGCAACACGCACACGCACACGCACACCACGCACAGCACACAATACAACACAGCACAGCACACGCACACGCCATACAGCACACGCACACGCACAAAAAGACACACACGACACGCACAAAGCACGCACACGCACGCACACGCACACGCACACACACACACACGCACACACACAGCACACACGCACAGCAACACGCACAACGCACACGCACGACACACGCACACGCACACGACACACAACACAACACGCACACGCACAACTGCAACACACAGCACACGCACACAGCACACACGCACACAGCACACGACACACACACGCACACAACACGCAACACGCACTACACACACGCACACACGAACAACACACGCACACACAGCACAGACACATCAACATGTCACAGCACAACGCACACACGCACATACACACACACGCACCACGCACACAGCACATACGCACACACGCACACGCACACACACGACACAGCCGAACATGCATACACGCACATCAACACATGCACACATTCATACATGCACATGCACACAGCATGCACATTGCACATCAACGTCACACGCACAACACACACGCACATCAACATCACGCTACACATGCAAAACTGTCAAACATCAAACACTGGTAATACAGCATGCATCAATGTCATAATGTTCACTAACATACGACTTACACGTCACACAACTGAAACACGTCAATACGCACGCATACACGTATCATCATATTGACAAACGAAATGACTATTGCAATAGCCATTACATGTTCTATAAATTGTTACACACATAAACATTGTTTTCACTATATTTAACATGAAACTGTATATTGAAAATTAACAATTGCTACATTGCACTATTCATGCATCTACATTTTGATGTTTATATTTTACATTACACTCTACAACAAGTACTATTAGCATTCATCACTCATATACAGATTGAAAATCTTCAAACGTAAAATAGGTATATTTAATGTTCAATTTAGCACATAATAATAATGTTACAACTAAATGTAAGCTTAATATTATATAATATATATTATTGATATATTTATATTTATATATTGAAAAGTAAAATGTACCTATTGCATATTGTATACAATGTTTATGTTTAATTAAACTGATTAGAACATTAAACAGTCTGTTATTCAATATTTTTAACAATGTTTAGGTGTAACGGAAAATTAAATGAACTTGTCTGTAATTCATTTGGACTAGTCTAATTGGTATGTCAAGTTACTTAATTTGAATTTTGTCACTATTTTTTAAATTAAAGTCAATACTTATAGTGTGACTAATTTCTATTGAACCGTATTCTGTTTTTTAATTTTAGATATTGTAATTTTTGTACAATTTCCCTACTATGTCTAAAAATAAGAATTGAAACTTAGACCACATTTAAAACATATACGATTATAATAATTTCTAATTCAATTGTAGTTATTGGAGATGCAAACAATTTGGTAATGTATGAGTGTATGTGAAATGTGTGTGGTTTTAATAATTTGAGTAGCTCAATTGTGACTGTAATGTGTATTCGTACTTTATTGTATGTGTGTCTTTACTGTATTGTCAATGAACGGTTAGTTGTGTAGTTTCATGTGGTATATGATGTGGTGTGGTAAGTTTTAGAATTACATGTGATTAGAAATTCGTCATGCGGCTTGTCCGATCGATAGATATTTCGGTAAATGTCTCCACTAAAAACGACTGTGAATATTTATCCTAGATTGAGACATAGTATACAGATTTCGTAATTTCAGCATGTCTAACTGATTAGATTTAAATATATCATTTATGAGTATGCAACAATTAAGAATTAATGTAAACTGTTTATCAATTTTTTTGGTTTTATATGGTATGAGCGTAGATTCAGTGCAAAAATTGGTAATGTGGATTTAATGTGTAGTTAAATTTGTGTGTGGTTTATGTGAATAGCGATAATGTTTAGGAATGTAAATCATTTATGATTATGTTTTATTAATTGAGCAATAGTAATTATTTATAATGTGAGTGTACGTTCGTATTAGGAATGTTGTCAAATGTGTTGCTGGATTATTGTGTTTATGTTCAATATGAGTGTTAAAAGTGGTTATATTATCCTAGAAGACATTACACAAATTTTATTTCAGCTTTCTAGATTTTGATTAGATTGGAAGGTATTGTGTTGTTCCTCACCAAATATTTCTTATTTTATACTACGAGAAAGAAAGCCGGTACATATTGATATTTATCATGTTATGAAATCTTTATGAAAATTAAACAATACAAGCAGTTTTGTTTAAGAAGATACACTCTTGGTAGTCATTCATATTTGAATTTGAATTCATACTGCAGGATCTGTGACGATGCAGTTGTAGATCTAATTCTTTCAAGGTATAAAACGTTTACTGAGACAATTTATGTCTAATAATTTGCTATTTACACTCATTTGATTGAAAGAATAAGATGAGTGTGTATTGTCAATAATTCGTCACAATTATTCCCCATTGCGTAATGCGTATGCCTGTTCATGTTTGTGGCACTGGCACAGAAGTGCATCAGCAGAGTAGATTAACTAGTATAGTGAATAATTAAATGTAAATAATAGAATAATTCAACGACATGATAAACACTTGTAGCTAGTTTTAGAATAGAAATTATGACACGTTTTGCCATCATCCAATTAAGTCGGCTACCTACTACAGAAAAATTACCAGAACAAAAATTGGCATGCTGCATAATAATGTGCTAATAAAATTCTAATTTAATGCTCCATTCAAAACTGTGTTGCTCCTATTCATTTTAATTATAGGACGTTCTTCTATGTTAAGATTAAAGTTGACAAAATAAATTGATCAAAATTAAGGTTAAAAGGCTAATTTAAGACCACATTGAAGATATTGTTGCATTGTTTCAAGTTATTCACCGCTACCTTTAGCACGCTTAGATTACTTAGAGATTAATGATATACAATTCATAACTAATTCTAAAATTACCCTTGGATAAGACAAATCAGTGGTTGTGTTTAATTTTAGATTTTTATCTTTAAACTTGTCCTATTTGTGAGTAGATCAAATTAAACAAGAATCATATTTTGTCATTCTTACTTAAAGTTCACGGTTTGTCTTCAATGTTATTTTTTGTGGGACAAGAAGTTACTGCTTGTTACCGTTACACCTTAAACTCATTTATATTGATTAACAATTTGTTTATTTTTGGCATTTATTAAAGGCTTCAATTTAAGTTGATCTTATAAAATTTTTAACTTATTTCCCGCTAGCATAAGCCTGAAACTGTGCACAATTTAATTAATATTCAATAATTTCCAGTTCATTTCAATGAGAAAACAGTGATTTTGAATTAAATTAACTTTTATATGATACAAATTGTACATGTTATTACAAAGGAATTTATGAATTAAACATAAGCAAAATTTTCAAATCTTTAAATTCCGTTGATCAATACGTACACGTCTGACGAATCAAGAAATTGCATTATTAAAAAATATACCAAAACAGAACGCACAGTGGAATAATACATAGTCAAAGTACATTACCGTTTAGCTATATTGTGCTCGTCTTAAGTCACCCCCTCACCCCTATTAACTTTGGAACGAATTGAGAAAAAGAGTTCGGATATAATCGAGGTCATATCTTACCACATGAACTATTTTTCAAAAATAAATTGGTTTTTGAAAGGTATTTTAATACTCTACGTATTCATCTTAAGAATTTTAAAATCTAATTACCACTTCTCTAGTTATAGACGATTTTATGAATTGATTAAATAATGATTAAGGGCAAACCAACAACATCTTAATGAAACAAAAAATAATAATTTGACAGGTATTGCTGAAAATATTCTCCCTGTGTTTATCGACAAAACAATCATTGGAAATCTTCTGATATATACTGTAGCACGTTTCCATTGAAATTTGGTCAAATTCATTAATTATTCTTTGCCGCAAATCCAAAAGGCTCTGGTTGAATAATGAATCCTACAAGAACAAAAATTAAAGGCTATCAAATTTGCCGAACGGGCAGGCCACTCAATTGAGCCATGACTCCCAACCCATCTACCAGAATACCGATTTTTAGAATGATTCCTGACTTGTCTGAAAAAATGAGTAGGTTCACTATCTTGCTGGAAATTACCTTATTATTGCAAGGACAATAACATGCTTCAACATATCAAGATATAATGTCCCACTCAAATTTCGCTCAATGAACGATGGTCCTAAGATGTGATGGTCTCAAGTACCACCTCAGTCGTTCAATTTCTGAGAAAATTTTGTATGAGTTACCCCACGCTAGTATGGATTCTAGTCGCTCCAATATCTAACATTGTCTTATGATCTTTTATTAAGCAAAAACCTGCATTCATTACTGAATCAAATGGTCTACAAGTAATGAGCATGCCCACCTATTATTATCTCGAAAAACTCTATTTTCTTGTATGCATCACTTTGCTTTAACGTTTTCACTATTTTCATCTTGCCTGGATAATACCTGTCGAATGCAGTAAGGCAACCTAGGATGTAAATTGTGTAGGATTCATCACAATTTCCGCTAAAATCCTCTGGATACCTCTCGTTAAAGATTTGTTCTGCCTGATGATGAAATCTTTGACATTAAAAAAAGTCATTGGATCCATTTAATCATCCAAAGTGCGAACCATAAGGAACTAATAATAACAAAAACAATTCTTGTTTTCACAGCGCGACGTTTCGAAAGGGGACTATGCTTAGAGAAAATCTGTTTTCGCACTTGAACCGAATTTTATGCATTTGACTACTCTCGGATTCAAACCTGAAACCTTTTACTTACAAGTCAGACACCTTTGCCACTGAGCTACTAACATCCATATGTATATATATATATATATATATATATATATATATATATATATATATATACATTACTTTGAATAACAGATAAATACATCGACCGGGAGAATTACAAAACCTTGTTTCAGTTTTACTAAAAAATGGTTATAGTTCAACCGAAATTAATAAATTATTAAAGAAGCAACAAACACTACGTACAGTTCCCATTAATCAAACTGTGAACAATAATAGAAAGCTAGTCATGTTACCTTATATAAAAGGTGGCACAGATAGAATTGCAAGAAAATTTCCAAAGAATAGGTTTAAAGTCGTTTTCAAATAATACAGGGCAAAAAACAAGTTATTTAGGAAATAAAATGTAATGTATGTTAGATCTTACATTGGACAAACAAATAGAAGAATTAGTGCACGAACACAGCAATACAATTGTAACTAGACATAAAATAAACATTAACGGAGTTCAATTAATCGCTCCAGAAACCACACTACAAAGAAGAATAATTAGAGAAGTCAGTGACAGAGTCATTAAACAAAAGGGATGACGGCCCATGACTATCACATATGGGGAAACCTCGTAAGGTAAAAACTATAAAGTAAGGCCTATTCAATTGACAAATTACAATGGATACATTTTGAGGAATATACAATTCATTATTTCTCCGATTTCTTTTTCTGAAGTGGTCAGTGAGAATAGACTTTATATGCAGATTAAAAATATATCATTTCCTGTAACGAAGGTACTATTTTACATTGCCAATGGACTTATCCAAATCTTCTCCTTCACATAGATGCTAAAAAATGTATTTGCCACGCGAGGTAATTGAATGCACTATAAAACGAACGCTAGCGATTATACAGTTTGCACTTGCAACGATTATCGCCATAGAGACCTCACTAAATCGTGACGAAACGGGCAAAGGTGATGTAGCACTGATTCATTTCTTTGACCTATGTGCGTTCGGTCACAACCTCCACATGAAATCTTCTAGGTTAATTTCTGATTTTGGGTTAAGCAGTATGGTTTCGATATTTTTATCCGTCTTAAATATCTGTTTGATATTGTGTATTTTAGAATTGTAGTTGTGCTGAGTGATGATGGGATTGAGAATTTAGGTACATGTTGGTTTATGTGGCTTTTCTATACACTGTGTCCTAGTTATTCTCCTCTATTGTAGATTAATACGTTTAAAATGGCGGTGTTCCATTCTCCATCTTTTCCATCATAAACACTATCTTTTCGCAAAGTCCATTCCGATCTTGCAGAAATCGATCGATCTCGCCCGTGTGTCCAGATTGTAAGTATCGTCCACATACCTTAATAATAACATAACATGGGTTTGTGACTTCCCGTTTATATTGCTCGTTCTTCCAGATCATGCATAAATTACCTAGAACTGGCGATAGTGATGTTCTGTTAGGCTGATGATGTCTTCTTGCGCATGGTACTTTGTTTTAAGTATGTCGAAGTAGTGAAAGTCAGCGAAAACATAATTGACAAGGAATGCACAGCAGACATCAGTCCAATTCAAATAACGCAACGAAGAACAAGATTGTCAGTGACCTGAACATGGCAAATAAGAGTTTACCGAAACATCGCCGAATCAGCGAAGGTTTTTCTTACATGAACCCTTTGTATACACTGGATCATCGACCCAAAAGAACTGGGAATATATATATATATATATATATATATATATATATATAAGTGTGTCACGGAAAGGCCTACTCAAATAAAAATAATGGCGTCCACTTACCACTTCCTGAAGTTAACGTCATCTTCGTTATTTTAAATAGAACACCCAGCATATAATTGCAATTTTTGGATTCTACGTAACGTTTTAGGTAAACCTTGTGTATTTTACAGTAAAAAAGATAAAGCGGCAATATTTATAGGAATACTAGCTGGATCCCTAAGCTTCTCATATATATTTTCAATGTAGCTTAATTGTATACAGAGTGGTGAAAACTTAATGGTGAGTCGGATTGTTTAGATGGAACACTCTGTGTTCCACTTTTTGTATGTTTTTCAATATTCTGGTTTGAAATTTTATTTACTATACCTATCTCCTCAACTTTTTGAATATCCACTGTTTTTTTTTGAAATATACTAAAATCAAGTAATTTCTTACGAGAATGGCTGTAAAATTGTTAAAACAGAAGACTAAGCTGTCATCGGATGTTTGTTGTTAGTTTAATATAGAGTTTATAAGAAATGGCACATAGTACATATTCAAATGCTGCTATTTTAAATTTATTATTTATCATACGTTGCAATGGGGTTATAAACAGAATATCTACAGTTTTTAATGAAACATATCACAATATGCCACCAATGAGCAGCATAAAGTTACGAAGAATTGTAAAAAATCAACTAGAGTATGGGCGAGTTAGTGCATAAATAATTTTTCGAAAGCCAATTATTTTAAATGAAGGTAATGTAACACATGTGCTATCCTATTTTAATGTTGATGTAGAATCCTCAACTCGTGCCGTAGGTATGGTTTTGGTGCTTCACCAGCATCTATTCAAAGAATACTAAGGAGTAATGGTATGCATCCACACAAATTTAAGCTACTTTCTTCTCTTCATTCGGGTGACCTCGTCCAACGTGTACAATTTTGTGAAAAGATGTTAGCGCGAGACCAAGAAGATCCACGATGTTATCATATATATTAACAGACGAGTTCAAATTTACGCAATAAGGTATTTTTCATAGAAATAATACTCATTTGGGGTCATCTGAAAATCTTCATATTATCCGGGAAACAAACTTTCAAAATAAATTTTGTGTAAATTATGTTTGTCTAATTTAAGGCAACCAGATTTTTTACCATATCTGCGAAGAAAATTAAATGCCGACGTATATCTCAATATTTTGCGGTTGTGGCAGATTTTCTGGATGATATACCTTTAGCACCTCACTACCATCGTCAAATCAACAGCTGACGAACGTGAGGTCCACCGACCTTACCCCATTAGATTTCTACGTTTGGGGAGTAATGAAGCAAAGAGTTTATTCTACACCTGTAGTACAAAAGAAGATTTGATGGCCCGAATGTAAAGAGCGTTCTATGAATTACCTGCAGATGATATAGTAAAAGTGGTGACTGCTAATGGAAATCATATGAAACAAATTACTTTTCTTAATTCGTTTTTTTTTACTTTATTAAGGACACTGTTATTATCAAAATACATAATTAAAATTGTGTATTACTAAACATTAAGTAAATTTTTTTAGGCTTTTTCTAATTTTTTTCTGGTTATTGAAGGCATATTGGGATATCTCATTAAAAACTGTACGTGCTCTGCTTATAATCTCATTGCAACGTAACAAATCTAAAATACCAACATTTGAATATGTATTATGTTCCATTTCTTATAAACACTAAATTAAACTGACACTGCAATAAACTAACAACAAGTAACTGGTGACAACTTAGTTGTTTTGGAGTTTTGCGAAGAATTTCACAGCCATTCTCGCAATAAATTACAAGATTTTAGTTGATTGCATAAGAAACGGTAGATAACTCAAAAAGTTGAAGAAACCGGTATAGAGAACTGTATATCATTCGAAAATGACCAAAATTTCGTATTAAAATATTGAAAAACATACAGGGTGTTTCATTTGATAAACCGACTTATGAAGTTTTGAATTTAACTAAACTCGGCGTTAAATTTCCACCAAAGCATATGCAATTAACTCAATTTGAAAGTATAGGGAGGAAGCTTAGGGATTCAGCTAGTCCTCTTGTGAATATCGTCGCTATTTCTTTCTTATTGTAAAGTACACATGGTTTTAAACTACTTGTTATTTCTTTTAATTTTTTTGAGAAAAAAATATCTTAAAAATGGTTAGTGAAGGTTAAAACGAAACGTAGAATCCAAAATTTCAATAATATAACAAAGATCCAAACGACTGACAGACCATCAAAGCATGCAGGAAGAAATCAAAACACTCAGTCAGTTTGAATACAAAACGGGTCCATCGAAAAATATCCAAAAGGGAAGACACTTAGCAGGAACAAACGAAGTACTCTTATCATACAAGGGACAACAGACCAGATTAGTAGAATTCTAAAACAACACAACATCAAAACGATATTTAAGACGGATGAAAAGATCGAAACCTAACCCAAAATCCAAAATTAACCTAGATGATTAAGGGTATACGAGATTTCATATGGAGATTGTTACCGAATGTACATAGGTAAAAAAAAATTAGTCAGTGCTACAACAGCTTTCCTCATTTTGTCACTTTTGTCACAATTTATCTATTGTCATTTGTCAATTGAATGGATATGGTAACAGGTTTATAAAAATAGGTTTTACTTTGTAGCTTGTGCTTTACGAAGTTCGTCAATTATATATATATATATATATATATATATATATATATATATATATATAGCCTGCTTCAGAGTAAGCGCCTTGTTTTTTTAGCCACACTATGGGTACTTCTTTCAAAATATTTGGCAGTAATATATTTCAGGACATTCTCCACACGATGGTGATATCGGATTTTCAATTAGACGAATTATTTCAAAATTACGACTTTAAACTTTTTTAGATGGAATGCAATAATTTTCTTATTATTGAGATCCTAAAAACATTCTTTATACGATAGTACTTCGTTTTGCTTAAAATTCATTTCTTTCCTATCAAAAGCAAACTAACATTTTAATGTAGTAGCGCATGCGTGTTTTACACTCAATGTTATTTTATTCAAATATCAAGTAGCGGATACACAAAAGAAACAATTAAATTTTAATCTAGTAGTCAAACGTCAATCAATGCAATTTAGTTGTCAGTGCTTGTAAATAACAATTGTATTATTGAAGATTATAATTGTTAATTTAAAATTAATTGATACGTTTTTAAAATGCTGTGAAGTTATACGAGACGAGTTAATTGATATGCTCTAATCTTTGGAAAAACAGATGAAGGTCCTTATGAAGCAGCCGGATTGTACAGAACTAAATATCCAAACAGAAGGCACCCTGAACATCGAACATTTACTAAATTATTAGAGAGAACCCGTGAAACGGGAACTGTGGATTATAAGAAACCGGTACATGAAAACCCAACTGCTTGCAATGACGACAACGAAAATCAGATAATGCTTACATTATTGAGAATTCCATATCACTGCTAGGGCGATTGCAAATTTGATTGGAATATCTCATAGTTCGGTCTGGAGGATAATAAAATAAATAAATTTCACCCATTCAAAATGATTCTTCACCAAGAATTAACCGAAAATGATTTTCTGTTAAGAATTAATTTTGCACAATTGGGTTTGTAACAGATATGAAAAAATAGAAACTTTTTATCGTTTTATTTTCGGACGAAGCAAGTTTACGATGATGTAAATCCACACTGGACCCGTGTAGTTTAAACGTGTGGTGTAGAATTATAGGACAGCACATTGTTGGGACAGTATTTATTAATAGACTAACTGGAGAGAATTACCTCAATTTTATTAGAAAATAAGATTCAAAATCATCTAAACGAACTCCCACAAAATATCAGAAATAATTCGTGGTGGCAACAAGATCGCGCTCCAGCACTTTATGCCCTTCCAGTTAGGGAGTTTTTAAATAATTGATACGAGAAATGTTGGACTGGTCGTGAAGGACCAGTTGGTTGGTCACCACTGGACTTTTTCTCTGGGGTATGTAAAATTCCAGGTGTACACCGTTGAACCAATAACTAGTGAAAATACGCAAGAGAGAATTCGTGCTTGCATGAACGAAATTTCTCCGGAAATTATCCTTCGATCATTGATTAACAAGGGTAATCAATGCTTCGATCTACTGACTCCATTGGACGACGTTTCAATTTATGCATTGAAAAAGAAGGAAAACATTTCGAGCTATTTTTGTAAATACCTAATTTTTAATTGATGTAAATTTTTAATTTTGAGTTTCAAAAAGTAGATGTTTATTAAAAAATAAAGTTTAATTGTTTCTTTTATGTCTACCGCTGCTTGATATTTGGACAAAAATAACATCGAATGTAAAAGATTCATGCGCTACTAGATTAAAATGTTAGTTTGCTTTTTGATAGGGAAAGAAATGAATTTTTAAGAAAAACGAAACACTATCATAAAAAGAATGTTTTAGGATCTCATAATAAAAAGAAATTATTGCATCCCATTAAAAAAAGTTGAAAGTCGCCATTTTGAAATAATACGTCCAATTGAAAATCAGATATCACCATCGTAAAGAATGTCCTGAAACATATTACTGCAAAATATTTTGAAAGTAGTACCCATATTGTGGCTAAAAAAATAAGGCGCTTACTCTGCAACAGGCTGATATATGTAGTTCTCAAACTGATTTGACCACTACAACTTGATAACGAATAAAGATATGAATAAAACAAAACTATCCTTTACTGCTGCAAATGTACTTTAATATTGGTTATTAAAATAACACTTGAACTAGCCTTGAAAAGACAACATCCTTAAAATTTTAAATAGCACCCCTATATTTTTTATAAATTATGATGCATGTTATGTCCACGAATGTGACAATTTTTACAGAGTTAAAATCGATCACTAATTATGGTGAAAATTCAATTTTTATTTATACATTTATTTATATGTTTCAGTCAAGTCGGTCATGATGGACGATGAACAACCATAATAAAACAAATCAAACTGAAATATGTTACCAGTTTAAGCGACTTAGGAATGAATTATTGACCATTCGTTATATTAAATGTTCGAATTGCAATCCTCCTGCCTGAACACAATTTTCAAACCTTTCTAAAAGATTTCTGTTACATGTTGCATGAATCATCGGAGGGGTAATTTGGTGACATATATTTGTGATAGTTCTTTTTAAATCCCCTATGTTTTCTGGTTTAGATTGGTAAACTATGTCTTTCAAAGTTCCCCAGACGAAATAATCTAAAGTTGATAAATCTGGGGAATGAGCTAGCCACTTAATTTCTGGTGCTAAATTTGCGATAAAATTATTGACATAAGTGTTATGAAGGGGTAACATATTTCAGTGTGATTTGTGTTATTATGGTTTTTCACGTCGTCCATCATGACCGACCTGACTGAAACATATAAATAAATGTATAAATAAAAATTGTATTTTCTTCCATAATTAGTGATCGATTTTAATTCTGTAAAAATTCTCACATTCGTGGGCATAACATGCATCATAATTTATAAAAATATAGTTGTCTTTTCAAGGGTAGTTCAAGTAGGAGTAATTTTAACAGCCAATATTAAAGTACATTGTCAGTGTAAAAATAGTTTTTGCTTTATTCAAATATCTTTAATCGTTATTAAGTATTAGGTGGTCAAATCAGTTTGGGACACCTATATATATATATATATATATATATATATATATATATATATATATATATATATAACACACACACACACACACACACACACACACACAAGGTGTCCCAATAGTGCGTATTCGGTCGATAGCTTAGCCATTAAACTTAAGTTTAAATTCGAAAGTTGTCTATTTTTATAAGCTGGATAATCTAAAAATAGTTTGGCTTCTACAGGGTGTAATATAAAAGCGGTACAATATAGAACTTTTGATTTTAAATTGAACACCCTATATATTATTTAATTTTTCGATTCTCCTTATAATTTTCAATCTTTGTTATAAGAATTACTTACAAGCTATATCTTACAGTTTTTGAGATATTTGCAAAGTTATCTAAAAACACATTTTTATGTAGTAATTCAAGTAGGCGTATCTCAGATACTTTTAAAGATAAAAAATAATCTTTGGTATAGAATTTATTCATACATGAGCTTACTTTAATCTAGTGTCAAAATTGGATTTCAATATACACGGTGATCACAAAAATTAATTCAATAACATAAATTTGAAAATCCTATATCTTCATTTTTTAAATGGCACACCTATTTTTTTAATGCCTTGTCTTCGTCTATTAGTCGGCTTTCATTTCTGTTAAATATGTTTTATACCTATCTCTAATAGTTTCGGAGATAGTTAAGTTTGTTCATTTTTTTTCGTTGATAACACTGAAGAAGAGTAACATTAGTCGGTCAAAGCAAGCTATGAATACATAAGAAACTAAAAAACATATTAACTGAAATACAAACACTTAAAATTATAATAAATGTTCAATGTGCACCACCATTTTGTTGCTGGCAAACATGAAGTCTTTGAATAAACGACAAATTCACTTTTCGTAACGTGGAAACATTTATATTTTGAATGACGTCTCTAATTCTTGCCTTCATATCATCTACAGTCGTGGAGGAGTTGATAGACTTTTTCTTTAATCCAACCCCAAAGCCAGGAGATCGGCCCTCCTCTTTCAATCTATTTGTTTTGAAACTGGATATTTAAATAATTTCTAACGTTTCTGTTAAAATGCGGAGGAGCGCCCTCTAATTGCAGCCACATTTCTCTAAGGGTTTGTAAAGATAAATCTTCAATAAAAGTTTAAAATTCGTTGCGCAAGAAGTATAAAATGAATCTCCATTGACCGTGTTTTAAAAAAATATGGTCCTATAATTCTTTCCCCATAATTCCGGCCCAAACATTAAGTGACCAGCGGTCTTGATGATCAACAGGAATTATAAATCTGGGATTCTCAGTGGAAATTATGTCTATGTCGTGCTAAAATAGTTGGGTTTTTCTAAATTTTTATTCATGGCCCAATTGCAAAAGTTTAATCTATTAAGAAGTCATCCTCGTCTAATTCTTGTGCAAGTTGGACATGGTATGGATGATATTTATATTTTTTATAATTCTATTAACTGATGTTTTTGAAACTCCAACTTGTAATTCCAATTGTCGGCAAGAAACGTGAAGATTTTCAATCACGGATTGAAGAACTAAATGTTCATTACCTTCGTTAATTGCGGTTCTTTCTCGCTCTAAATTGTCTTCGTAATGAATACTGCCTGTTTGCTCGAAACGCTCTTTCAATCTTGCAAATGCTGAAACTTGCGGGACGTAAATCATATTAACAAGTTCTTCTTTCGAAAAATTCATTTTGTAATTTAGGAAGTAAGTATACAATACTACAGAAATATTAGCACCGTTTGACAAGTTTGATTTCTTCATTTGTTTTCGTTCATCTTTTGTTTTAAACTCTTTTGATTAAATTGTTTAATTTTACGATAAATCGTTTAAAACATCTCAAATATCTCTTAAAATGGTGGTTTCATACAATATTCATTATAATTATAATTTATGTATTTCAGTTAATACTTTTTAGTTTCTTATGTATCCACAGCCTGCTTTGACCGACTAATGTCACACTTTATCAGTGTTATCAACGAAAAAAATTCAACAAACTTAAATATCTCCGAAACTATATTAGAGATAGGTATAGAACATATTTAATAAAATTAAAGCCGACTAATAGACGGAGACAAGGCGTTAAAACATATAGGGTGTGCTATTAAAAAATGGATATAGCATTTTCAAGTTTACGTTGTTGAATTAATTTTGTAATCACCCGTTTATTCAAAGACTTCATGTTTGCTAGCAACAAAATGGTGGTCACATTGATCATTTATTATAATTTTAAGTGTTTGTATTTCAGTTAATATGTTTTTTAGTTTCTTATGTATTCATAGCTTGCTTTGACCGACTAATTTTACTCTTCTTCAGTGTTATCAACGAAAAAAATTGAACGAACTTAAAGATCTCCGAAACTATTAGAGATAGGTATAGAACATATTTAATAGAAGTGAAAGCCTATTAATAGACGAAGACAAGGCATTAAAAAAATGTAGGGTATGCCATTTAAAAAAATGAAGATGTAGCATTTTCAAATTTATGTTATTGAAGTAATTTTTGTGATCACTCTGTATATTGAAATCCAATTTTGACAATAGATTAAAGTAAGCTCATGTATGAATAAATTCTATACCAAAGATTATTTATTATTTATCTTTAAAAATAACAGTTTTTAGTTGACTTTGCAAATATCTCAAAAACTGTAAGATTTAGCTCGTAATTCTTATAAAAAAGATGTAAAATTATAAAGAGAATCGAAAAATAAAATAATATATAGGGTGTTCTATTTAAAAATCAAAAGTTCTATATTGTACCGCTTTTATATTACACCCTGTAGAAACCAAACTATTTTTAGATTATGCAGCTTATAAAAATAAACAACTTTCGTATTTAAACTTATCTTCTAAGTTTAATGGCTAAGGAGCTATCGACTGAATACGCACTATTGGGACACCCTGTATATATATATATATATATATTTGCCAAATAAATTGCTAATGGATCTAACTTTCTTAATATCCTGTATATTTGTAATAAATATAGTGGAAAATTTTACTGACCTAAGGCGGATCCAACCGCTTTTGTCAGCCGCATCCAACATGAATGACAAACCCCTTCACCCCTCCACCTCCTCGCCACTGTGCGAATATCAATTTCCACTGTAAATATATTTTGTAAGGTCTTATACGTAAAATATGTACCCTTATTAAGAACCCATAAAATGGATAATTGATAAGTAGTAGGTCAAGATGGCTTTGTTTACAATTTTGACATTAAAATTGTGCACTCTTGTTAGGAATCCATCATAATGAAATAAAAATAATGGTAATAATAAAACATGGTTTTGGTTTCGACTACCAAATGTACTGTGCATAGGCAGAAAAATAATTTATAATTACTGTGTGGTTAACATATCGATAATTATCCACTTTATGCGTTCTTAACAATAGTACATATTTTACTTACAAGAGATTCGAAAATATGAGTTTATAGTTGGAATTGATTTCCGAAGAGTGGTGTAATATAGGAGGGCTGAAAGGGCTTATCATTCATGTTGTACACTACTGGAAAAAACGATTTAACTACGGTTGGGTGCACCTTGGGTCAGTAAAACTTTCCACTAAATTTAAAACAACAATTCAGGGTATCAAAAAAGGTAGAGCCATTAACAATTTAATAATTTTCAACATTAATACTCTGTAACTTGTTAATTATCAACATTTTACTAAGGTCACATTTGGCAAATCGTCATAATTTTAGGTCAGGATTCTAAAACGGTTCTGTGTACAATTTATTATGGGACGCCTTGTAAAGTACATACATATACGTAATTTCAATTCCTTTAAGCAAGTTGGTAATTTTTCGTATTGTTCCAAATCGACGTTGTTCGAAATCTTGTGCGCTTTTTAAAATAGTAATTCATATAATCTCGAAGATCCATCATAGTTGAAAGACGATCCAGCCAGCAGAAGTTTTGTCCAACAAAATCTAGTTCAGCATTTCGTATGAAAAATTTCTCTTCTTCTGGAATACATTGTACATTGTATTTTAAGTCATTCTTGCCTTCGGGATCTCTGCGTATACCTTCGCCATAATATTTCGCTAGTCCTTCAAACGAATTATGGTACTCTTGGAAATTGAACGCCTGCAGCTAATAGTTCTGAATTCAGTTGATGTAGAGTGGGAATCTCAACCTCGTCGCCATGTGAACGTGATGTAGTAATCAATTGCTCTAATGGTTATGGTATAAGTGTAAAGTGTGCTTCCATTCCATGTTTAGTAAGTACATTATTTCTTTTAACCTAACATAGTTCTGTTTCACACTCTTGCACGTTTGTGCTATACGATCCTCAATTCCTTCTGCATGTTTACAGTAATATTGTAGTATTCACAATGCAATGTAACAATCACGAGAAATCCGAATTTGTCACGCCAATAACGGAAACACAAATCCTGAAATGTATCAAATGACGCATCCAAATTAACGCAGTCATATAAATGCTTAAGATTGGTGTTATTTTGCTGAAACGGTAATTTCGCATTGTCACGTTTAAGTTGTTTTTTGTAGGTATTGGTATGTGGATTGTTATAAAGATTTGCAGTCTATATTAACATTTTCAACGCCTAACCCATTTGGACGTTTAACAAGGCAATGATAACATGTGTACACCTTTGGTAGACCATTACGTTACCAGTATTGTCTCATATATATATATATATATATATATATATATATATATATATATATAGTGTCCCAAAAATGCTAAATTATCTCAGTTATTCGTAAAGTGATATAGAGAAAAATTGGGAATTTCACATTAGCAACAATCATGCTCTATCCAACAAAAATATTTTCAGAAATGCAGTGGTGCCACTTCTACTAAAAATTAAAGCAACCTTGATAATTCATGCGTAACACAATGTATATTATTCAATTTTTTAATGGCCGGAATAAATCTGAATACATTTCATGTATGAAGACCTATACCTATCTTCAACCATTTATGAAATAATTTACAGACCATTTCGACACTTTGACAGGCTGTAAAATCTAAACCTTAAGGGATCAAGAAAAATGGTTTGCACGCCCTATCTTAGTTTTTCATAAGCTATCGATTGACAAACACAAAAAGGAATTTATTAAAAAATTGCTAAAAAAATTACAAAACTGTGTACTATGTATCATGTACTAAATTAAATGTTCAACATGTTTTCCTTACACTTCTTGGCAAAAGGCTACGTGGTAGTAAAATTTTTCGATAACCTTGTGAACCATATTTTCGGTAATATGGTTAGTTTCAATTTGTATGCGTTGTCTTAATATGGTTAGTTTCAATTTGTATGCGTTGTCTTAAATTGTCGAGGTTCTCCAGTTTTGTAGCGTATATTTTATTTTTTAGATGCCCCCAGAAAAAGTAATCTAATGGCGAAAGGTCGGAAGACCTCGCTGGCCACTCTATAGAAAGCCTTCTGCCTATTCATCCGTTAGGAAAGGTTGTATTCAAATATTTTCGCACTATACGAGCATAATGGGGAGGAGCTCCATCCTGCGGAAATCATCTACTTTGATAGTTTGGGCCAGATAAACGTTGAATTTCAGGAAGGATTAAATTTTGAAGCATATCGAAATATCTTTCAGCTCTTAAATTCCCTTCTATGAAAAATGGCCCTGTAGTGCGAGTTCCATACAATCCTGCCCAAACATTTATTTTCTGAGGGTGCTGAGAATGCGCTTTTCTCATCCAATGCGGATTTTGATCTGACCAGTACCTGTAATTATGACGATTCACATTTGAAGTTAGCATAAATTATGACGATTCACATTTGAAGTTAGCATAAATCATGCTGTTACAAAATTCGTTTCTTCTATCGACATCATCCTCTGACAGCTCTTGAACAAGACGAATCTTGTAGGGTGAAGTTTATTTTCCTCCAGAATTCTTGACACTGATGAACGACTTATATCAACAGCTACTGCTGACTTCCGCAGGACACATTCCGCAATACCTTCCTTTTACTATACTTCGTGTAGTATACGGTATAAAAAGAGGATGTTTCTTATTTTTGAAACAGAGTGTACTTGAATGATCACACAGTATTCCATTCTTTTACACACAGCAGTAAGATCTATAACACGTAGCGGTTTTTAAAGAATTTTTTATTGTCAATGCTTTTGTGGTTTTTTTTTCATTTGATATTAATCATGTTAACTCCTAACGTCTTTGAAATTTTAAATGTATATGATTATATTATCACAAAGTCTAGTGTTACAACAGTTGGATGGTTAAAGAATCAAGTAAAATTGTTAAAAAGACTATATGATATAAACTAAAAATAGGACCAATAGTTTTTTAAAACGTTACAGTTCTTGATATAGATAATTATTGTTGAACCTGACGTTAAATGTTATTATGCATTTATCTGATGTTATAACGCTATTCACGTTCACCTGTCAGTATGGTTGGTATACGGCTATCAATTTTAAATTAGTAAAAAAACGTCCTGCAGCGTTATGTTGCTTACTCGCTTTCTATGAACGTTATGACCACAAATGCACACATTTCCTAATTTAGATTAGACACTCCGTCCATTACATACAGTTTGTCTTCTTAATTAATATAAGTTCATTAAATATTTACTATCTTTACTACTTTAACAACTAACCTAACACGTTTATTAATTGAAATAAAAGCCTGTGGAACGCATACCATTGAAATAAACATATCAAATTAATAATAAAACAAATGGTCATGTCATTAACAATCCAATAAAATCATTAACAAACTATAAACTTTAGGTTTTGCATAAAATGTATCGTAATCGTGAATCTGATAAAATGTATGTAACATATTACACAATTTTCTTGCTGCAAATCATGTCAATTCTCTTTACGTAAATAACAAAAATTAATTCAAGAAAATGAATGTTTATATACCATTAAAAATTATTAGTAGGGCGTATGTGGTTATAACGTTAACTTTGCGCAATTTTTTTAATAATTAACAATAAAGTAACGTTGTAGATAAATAATGAACTTTAAGCAGTAAGGATAAGATATTCTGATTGTTTAATTCGATACTGTCACAACAAGGATATGTTTAGACACAAATCGAAATATAGATGCAATCAGTGATTTTTCCGGTGCATTGCCAAATTTTAGAATTAATAATTATAAATATTATGAATTATACATCTATAACTATTTCTTAAGTTGACCTTCACTAATTTTAAATTTCTTTCATTAATATTGTCGATTACTAAGTACTTAAAAAATACTAATATATTTTTCAAAAGATTTGTGCAATTTGTAATACGTACATAATGAAAATAAGCAACGTTGTAAGAACAACAGATAGACGCTTATACCTTTAGTCCTTTATGCCAAATAGAAGTTAATAGACATATAGATGCATTCAGTTAGTATAGATGGGGTTGGTATAGGTCGTTCGTTAAGTCCGTTTTATTCATTAAAGTGCGTTGCCTTTTAACAAATGAATATATAAGTTTAAAATTTCCTCTTTATGTATAAAAAAAGCGTCGTATACTTATGTGCTACGTTCGTGTAGTAGTTGAAGCGGTAAGGATAAATGTACACAGGTATAGCATTTCATAGGATAGTTCTTTGTCCGTTGAGTTGATTGTTTTTATAGCGCAATGTTCCGTCATCAGGCCTAGTCCTGAGAAGGGCTGTTTTAG
The DNA here is from genome assembly GCA_036346205.1 of Vesta saturnalis. Taxonomy (NCBI): domain Eukaryota; kingdom Metazoa; phylum Arthropoda; class Insecta; order Coleoptera; family Lampyridae; genus Vesta; species Vesta saturnalis. The sequence continues at coordinate 1,071,846 of JARFJB010000618.1, read as the reverse complement.
GACTTGAGTCGAATTCATATGTTATGGTTTTTTCCCATGCACTTGACTATTCTCAGATTCGAACTTTGGTACCTTTCACTTACAAGTCTGACACCTTTACCGATCAGCCACTGAATGATCCAATACATATTGCGGTGGTCTTCGTTCCGGACATGTTCCGCGAGTCTTGATCTTTCTGTTTCGCCCTTGCGCATGTTATTCTTATGTTCCTGTGTTCTCAGTTTGAGTGGTCTACTACTCTCTCCTATGTATGCTCTACCGCATAAAAGTGAAGGATACCAAAGTTCGAATCTGAGAGTAGTCAAGTGTTGGGGAAAAAATCATAACGTATTAATTCGGCCCAAATACGAAAACAGTCCTTCTTAGGACTAAGCCTGATCACGGAAGCAGAATCCGCTTCCGAAACGTCGCTCTATAAAAGCGAAAACTGTGGAAATAGGCCGATCAACTCAACTAATATGAAACAACAGTTACAAAACACTAATTATTATGTATTAAGTGTGAATTTGTCTTAATATATTAATGATGTCAAATTAATTTGTGTGCAAGCAAATTTTAGAACGTTTTATTTGTAAAGGTATTTTTAAACAATTAATTGAACAATAATAATAATAATAATAATAATCTTTTGTAATCTTTGTAATCTTTTATCAACTTCATTTTGGGGTACAATATAAAGGTCCAGCTAAGTCAAATGACTTGCCAACTGGTACCTTACTAACTAAATTGACGCTCATAATAATAATAATAATGGTTGAATGGTTTATTTTCAGAAAAAAACATGCATTTCTGGTTCGACCAAGTCTCAAGACTTAACGGTCGAGCCCATGTAGATACATTTATGTAATATTCTCCACAAGTTTAAATAAACATCAATGAATAAAACATAACGGTATCCCGTTGACTTATTTCTATTATAATGTTTAAGATTCTATTTCTAATAGTCTGACATGTGTCAAATCTATTTTATAACAAAATTCAACTACAATTCTTACATTGGAAAAAAAATAATTATTATAAAATGGCATTGGCAAATTAAATAAAGTTATTCAAAATATAATACAAACGTAATCAACACTTTATTTTTAACTTAAATTTTGTAACCAAAGCTTTACTTCTTTTTAAATATGTTTATTTTGTTAGGGTATTTGATATTATTAGGGATAGAATTAAACATTTTGGGCATGGCACATTTTAGAGCACGTTGGCCGGATTTTTTAAAATAGTACGGTATGTTATAGTATTTCTTCCTCGTTTGGTAATTGTGCGGCAAAGAAATTTTATACGCATTGTCTCCATAGTAAGTTAGCAGATTAAGGTAATTATAATACCCTTTTGGGGTTAGTGTGCCCACCATTTGTAACATATCCTGCTTTTCTGGGCGATGATTGCCGTAAATCATTCTTAGAATTCTTAATTGAAGCGATTCTAATTTATTTAAGTGGGTTGGATCAGCAGATCCCCATATCTTGACTGCGTATCGTATTACGGATTCTATCATAGACTTATAAACAACAATCATTATCTTTGTGCTTGTGTAGCTCTTTAATAGGTATAAACAACCTGTAAGGTTTTTAATTTTTTTATATATTTTATCTATGTTTTTACTGTAATTTGGTCTGTTATCTAATGTTAATCCTAGGTAGGTAGTTTCCGCTTTGTTTTTAACTGTCGCACATACACAATGGATTTCGTTGTTTAAACACTCACAAGTATGTAAGATTTTTATTGGATCTGATATCTGCATATGCGAGGTGCTGAAGACCATATTCACCGTTTTCTCTACGTTTATAAAGAGATTCATGCTGGTCATCCTCTTCGTGAATAACGCCTTGGTATGTTTTAATATCCGGATGTGAATATAAAAGCATAGCGTCATCTGCGTACATATATAGTTCTGCTTTGTTAGTACTTCCAAAAATTTAATTTACGTAGATTATAAATAAAATAGGACCTAAGTTGCTACTCAGGGGCACCCCAAAGTAACGTTTTCTTCAGGACTCATTTCATTTTCTACATTCACCACAAATTTTCTGTTTTGTAAATAGCTTTCAAACCATCGCAGATAATGGTTTTTGATTCCTACTTTTTCCATACTCTTGATAAGTTGCTTATGATTTACTGTATCAAATGCTTTGATAAGTCTATAAATATGGCAGTAGTATAATTATTTTTATCCATCTGATTGTTTATCCGGTCAGTCACCAGTACTAAGAGCTGTTCAGTACTTTTTCTTTACTGAAAAGCAACCTGCTTTTCGTTTATGATTTTATTTTCTTTTAAATATTTCTTTAAGTGGTTTACAACATAAATTTCCATAACTTTTTTTAGCTATTGATAACAAGCTTATTTGCCGGTAGTTGTTAAAATCCACTGCACATCCTTTTTTAAAAATTGGTCTTATTATAGACATTTTTAAGTCATTCGGGAAGATTCCTTTTCTTAGTGATAGGTTTATGAGGTTGGATATGAGATATTTAAATTCAGTTGTATTATTCTTTAAGTCTGATATTATCAGCTCTGACATTACCAATTCCAGGTGATTTTCAGACAGAAAGATTTTTAATAATATTTTCAATATCTTGTTCTCTTGATGGTGGTATATAAGTTATAATCTGGTTCCGTCAAGATTGTAGTTTTTTGATCTACTTGAAGGTTGTGATTTTCCAGCAATACTTGAATTTGTTTTTTGAAATTTCTTGCAAATTCAATGACTAAATTTTGTTTACTGAACTTTTGCCCAATTGTACATTTTTGGTTTTGTTGTTCGATATCAAAAATTTCTTTTTGTGGTGCATGCGCGTGCATGTGCGTGTGGCTGTGCGTATGCGTGTACGTGTGCGTGTGCGTGTGCGTGTGCTTGTGCGTGTGCGTGTGCGTATGCGTGTGCGTGAGCGTGTACGTGTGCTGTGCGTATGTGTGTACGTGTACGATGAGCATATGCGTGTACGTGTCGTGTGCTTGTGCGTGTGAGTGTAGGTATGCGTGTGCAGGTGCGTGTGCGTGTGCGTGTGCGTGTGCGTGTGCGTGTGCGTGTGCGTGTCGTGCGTGTGCGTGTGGCGTTGCGTGCGTGTGCGTGTGCGTTGCGTATGCGTGTGCGTGTGCTTGGTGCGTGCGCGTGCGGGTGCGTGCGTATGCGATGTCGTGCGTTTGTGCGTGTGCTGTGCGTCAGTGCTGTGCGTGTACTGTGCGTGCGTTCGTGTGCTATGTGCGTGTGCGTTGCGTGATGCTTGTGCTTGTGCGTGTGCGTGTGCGTGTGCGTGTCGTGTGCGTGTGCGTGTGCGTGTGCGTGTGCGTGTGCGTGTGCGTGTGCGCGTGCGTATGCGTGTCGTGAGCGTGTACGTGTGCGTGTGCGTATGTGTGCGTGTACGATGAGCATATGCGTGTACGTGTGCGTGTGCTTGTGCGTGTGTAGGTATGCGTGTCAGGTGCGTTGTGCGTGTGCTGCGTATGCGTGTGCGTGTGCGTGTGCGTATGTGCGTGTGCTGTGTGCTGTGCTGTGTGCGTGTGCGTTGCGTGTGCGTGTGCGTGTGCGTGTGCGTGTGCGTGTGCGTTGCGTGTGCGTGTGCGTGTGTGCTTGTGCGTGTGCGTGTGCGCGTGCGTATCGTGTGCGTGACGTGTACGTGTCGTGTGCGTATGTGTGTGCGTGTACGTGGCTATGCGTGTACGTGATGCGTGTATGTGCGTTTTAGTGTGTAGATGCGTGTGCGTGTGCGTGTGCGTTGTGTGCGTGTGCGTTGCGTGTGTAGTGCGTGTGCGTGTGCGTGTGCGTGTGCGTGTGCTTGTGCGTGTGCGTGGCGTGCGTGTGCGTGTGCGTGTGCGGTGCGTGTGCGTATGCTGTGCGTGTGCGAATGTACTGTGCGTGTAAGTGTGGTGTGTTGCGTTGTGCGTGTGCGTGTACGTTGCGTGTGCGTATGCGTTGCGTGTGCGTATGCGTGTGCGTGCATGCTGTGGTGCGTGTGCGTGTGCGTGTGCGTGTGCGATGTGCGTGTGCGTGTGCGTGTGCGTGTGCGTGCGTGTGCGTGTGCGTGTGCGTTGCGTATGCGTGTGCTGTGTGCGTGTGCGTGCGCGTGTGCGTGTGCGTGTGCGAATGTACATGTGCGTGTAAGTGTGCGTGTCGTGTGCGTTGTGCGTGTGCGTGTGCGTGTACGTGTGCGTGTGCGTATGCGTGTGCGTGTGCGTGCGTGTGCGTGTGCGATGTGCTGTGCGTGCGTGTGCGGTGCTGCGTTGCGTTGCGTGTGCGTGTGCGTGTGCGTGATGCGTGTAGCGTGTGCGTGTGCGTGTGCGTGCGTGCGTGTGCGCTGCGTTGCGTGTGCGTGCGTCTGTGCGTGTGCGTGCGTGCGTGTGCGTGCGTGTGCGTATGCGTGTGCTGTGTTTGCGTGTGCGTGCGCGTGTGCGTGGTGCGTGTGCGTGCGTGTTTGCGTGCGTTGCGAATTGCTGTGCGTGTGCGGTGTGCGTGTGTGTGTGCGTGTGCGTGTGTCGTGTGCGTGTCGTGCTGCGTGTGCGTGCGTAGTGCGTGCGTGTGCGTGTGCGTGCTGTGCGCGTGCGTGTCGTGTGCGTGCGTGCGTGTGCGTGTCGTGCGTGTGCGTGGTGCGTGTGTGTGTGTGCGTGTGCGTGTCGTGTGCGTATGTGTGTGCGTGTCCGTGTGCGTGTGCGTGTGTGTTGTGCGTGTCCGTGTGCTGGTGCGTGTGCGTGTGCGTATGCGTGTACTTAAGCGTGCGTGCGTTTTGGGTGTTGCTATGTACGTCACCGATTTCAATGACACTTGATATTTAAAATAATTTTTATAATATCCCAGCTTAAATTTTGGTTGAAACTACTAACTATAATGAAATAAGCGAAAATAGTAAAGTGCAAATTTGAATAAGTTGATCGCGACAGGATAAAAAAGTTATGTACTGGTCATATCAGATTTTGGTGTTTTGAAAAAATTTCAGTGGGATTGTTGAACGCCCGCCTCATCTTTTCTCAAAAATCATACTTTCCAGAATTAAGAGAGATACTTTATAAAATTGTCTGTGTCTAATTGTGCTTTTATTTACAGAATTATAGAAATGTCTTTAACGGTTTCAAATGAGTATGAAGCTAAAAAAAATGTAATTATTAATTTTTTCATTAATTACAACTAGTGGCGTTCCATTGGTCTACAAGATGTTCCATAATGAATAGTACACAATAGCGTACCACATGAATGATAAACTCATTCACTATATCTCATTCACATATGAAGTAACAGTGGAAATTGATATTCGCACAGTGGCGTAATGTTTAGTAGGGGCGTTATGTTTAGTAGGGGCGTTGGACGCCGCTTGCAAAAACGGTTGGATGCGCATTAGGTCAGTAAAACTTTTAACTAAATTTAGTACAAAAATACAGGATATTAAGAAAGTTAGATCCATTGGCAATTTAATTATTTTCAATGTTAACACCCTGTAAATGGTTAATATATTTTTATTTGTTTCTCTGATTTCGTTTTCTAAAGTGGTCAGCGAGGATATACTTTCTCTCTCAAGTGGTTCAGATTACAAATACATCATTTGCTGTAACGAAGGTACCATTTCACATTGCAAATGGACTTATCCAAATCTTCTCCTTCACATAGATGGTAAAAAATTTACACTGTCACGCCAAGTATTTGAATTGACTATAAAAGGAATGCGGTGCATCAAGTGACTATACCGGGGATTATACAGCTTACACTTCAATGATTATCGCCATAGAGATCTTACTAAAATCCAAAGTGACAAAATGAGTAAATCTGATACATCACTGACTAATTTTTTTTACCTACGTACATTCGGTCACAATCTTCATATGAAATCTCGTATACCCTCAACCTTCTAGGTTAATTTTAGATTTACGGTTAGGCAGTAAGGTTTCGATCTTTTCATCCGTCTTAAATATTGTTTTGGTGTTGTGTTTTTTTACAAATCTACTGATCTAATTCATATTTTCCAATGTGTTCTACGTAAAATATGTACTCTTGTTAAGAACCCATAAAGTGGATAGATCGAGTTATTAACCATTAAAGATGTAATCATAACTTATTTTTCTGCCTATTCACATTACATTTGGTAGTAGGTCAGGATTGCTCTGTTTACACTTCATTATTTTGACATTAAAATTGTGCACTTTTGGGAATCCAGAATAATAAAATAAAAAAAATAATAATAAAACATGTTTTTTGGTTTTACTACCAAATGTACGGTGGATAGGCAGAAAAATAAGTTATAATTACTGTGTTTCTATCTCTTCAATGGTTAATATCTCGATGATTATCCACTTTATAGGTTCTTAACAAGAGTACATATTTTACGTACACGACATTGGAAAATATGAATATATATATATATATATATATATATATATATATATATATATATATATATATATATATATATATATATATATATATATATACTGAAACTATACAATTATTAAAAATTAAAAATTAATTTTTAATTACATATTTACTTTTGAACTTATTCGTTCATAACAAAACTTATAGTAAGTTATACCGTTATTATTTTGCATTCGTGTTATTATTGGTAACAAATCATTTTTGTTAATTACGGATTATTTAATTTCGTGATTGAAAGGATATCAATACATAATATAATTCGTCCAAGGAAAGAGGAAACAATGTTAACCTTTTTAATTTGATTGACTTTGTGTATTATTACCTTCAATTTTGCAGTTACCGCGTTAATACTTTTCAACCATCTACAAAATGTTGGTTAATTATTTCGTCTGGATGGTGAGGCGGTAAACAAAGGAACATAGGAAGGTGCCGATGACAAATTACGCATGCCTTATCTACATAAATAGGAATTTTTATAAATGATTTAAATATCACTTACAATGTCAAACAGCTAGAGCGCTGGTGTTGTAGTGGTAGGAGTCGCCTTCTCACGCTATTGGTACGGGTTCGAATCCCGGCCTATGTAATTTTTTTTAGGTTACTGTAGTTTTGTTTGTCTAATCTAATTATGTTAGGTTACAGTAGTTTTGTTTATCTTATCTCGAATAGATACTCGCCAGCGCCTTGTTCAGACAGGTACTATGACGTCACACATCGGCACCTTCCTATGTTCCTTTGTTTACCGACTGATTCTGGATGTCAGTGTGTCTGTCTGTCTGTGCGTTGCATGTGTTACAGGGTTCAGAAAGCTGGAAGAGGTCATCTTATAGGGAATTCTTTTTGCTGATTCCAAATCTCTGGTAGATTTTTTCATCTGATCACCTGTTCGCGGTAGGGATGCCGTTAAAATAAAAATTTCGATTTTAATATACAAGGAGTCATTTTTAGAATTTTTTTTTAGCTCATTTAAGATATAATTATGAAAATAGAGAATCACCATGTTGCAGTTTTGAAGTTGAAGTTAGAATTCTAAAAGAATTCACACCTTTTGAACTTGTTTGTACTTGTCTTCATACTGAAGTTATGATGAGGTATGTAAAAAAGGTTTATATATAAAACTTAACAGTCACATTTAATCTAGTAATTTTCAAAAAGGTTATATTTTTTTGAGAGAAATACAACACAACAGAAAAATTGATGACCATCGTGCTCTTTTCCAAAGCCGATCTCGTGCTTAAATCAGTAACAGTGCACTAGTGTTGCTAAACAGAACATTAGTATTGTATTTTAATGTAATGATTAACAATCGGTATGTTTTGATAGAATAATTGCTACAAAATAATACGCCTAGTCACATCGTGTTATTATTAAATTTACCTGTTGTAGTTTACACAACGATAATTAGTTATATATGAATTATACTTGTACTTTAATGACCTGATCTTGGCCTTTGCAGTGAAAGAAAATCAAATTATGTTAATATTTGCGAAAGGTTTAAACATTTATTACATATACTGCATAATGAAACATTCAATACTTTGTAAAAAAGAAAAAAAATTGTACATATCGTATTGTTTATTTTAAATTTACTTGAATGGTTTACAATTAAAGTATGATGTGTTCCAATTTATCACCCTACTGACCATTTGACATTTTTATACCAATCATAGGCTTAAGACATTAAGGTTATGAATTTCTTATACATATAAGGGCAGGTCACATTTTGCAATTGCGTATTTTTAATTAATTTATCACATTAGTTAACCCATTTATAATAACAGAATTTTTTATTTTATTTACATCTAATTTACACCAAACTAGGTTATAACTAAATTATAATTGAAGGTAAAAAAATTTTTCACGATTTGAAGTACAATGGCAGTTATCTGGGTGAGGTTGCCAATTACAGTGTAAAATTAATTTTATTTATATAATGAAATCAGTTTGCTGAACTTTTAAAGTTACCCTTGACCAGGATATCTGTTATAGATATTAGGATTTGAATCAACAATTTTGTCTCCTTTAGATACATGTTCGTACACATTTACAATTGTAAACATGTTGCATTACCAATACCATCAAAATTTAGATTTCGAAATTGTTGACCCTATTTCAATTTTTAAAGATATCTAAACAATTTTTTAAAAATAAAAGTATTTTCACCAAAAAAAGTGAATCACATTCTACTCAGTCAATAATATAAATACTAATAGTGAAGCTGTATATGATGTAAGAGTGTCTAATGAGACATTGATCTACTTTCATAATGTTACCTTAAGTGAAACCTCTGCACTAATTAAAGAAACCGGAAAATAAATTTCTCACTAACCTTGAACTCTATATTAAATTTTACAAACACTTAAGCACGGCTAATTTTTTTGTTAATACACATTGCAAACTCTGTATTAAGTAATTGTTTTGCAAATTTTTGCATTATTTTAATTTAATGGAAGGAATTCGAAGCATGTGTTAGTTTAAACTTAATCTATGTCTCATTCCGTTTTTAATCTTTTAGAGCCATTATTAACTAAATTAATTAAAGAATTTGCTACCATTGCCTAATAACACCATTTTTGAAAGCGCAATAAATTAATTATGTAACGTGAGTAAAATGCGCAATCAAATTTAACTTAAATATTTTGGTCGTCTAATTATTTCACAAAAATGTTTATCATTTAACTGTCAAAAATGTTATTAATCAACAAAATGTGAAATTTATATGGTATAAATATTAGTAATATTGAACCAAAAATTAATTCTACAATAAATTCGTGCTTAAGAGTTATTATTTCTTTTAAATAAATCACTTCCGCTCCACGTTAACGGTTAGTTAGCCACAGTGAATCAATCCACTTCCTCTATTCTGATACTAACTTTATCTTGATAGTATATTGATTAAATCGTCCTGAACCGTATAAATGTAAAATAAAGTTTTAATGTAAACCAAGAGTTGACACCAAAACTTTAGTTATCTAGTACAGTTTGTTTGTCAATCTTATTTTTCATTTTTCTTCCTTGTCTTGATCTTGCATGCAAAAGCAAGACACGAGCAACATAAGCATGTTCGGGGGCATTGCAAGCCGAGGAAGAAAAAACCTTCAAGAAGCCTTGCAAAGGAAGATAAAGAAGCGTGCGTTATTATCTTTACCTACCACCACTATAGAAAATAGACAAAAACACACTAAATACAGGCTCAGTAAATAGATCATTATGCACGGCGCAATAAATTGCACAGTTTTCGTAAACAAAACGCACAGTTTTAATATATTTAATAATTTTACAGTAACCATAAATAATTATTATAATGTTTCTAATGCTAATTTTATAATTTTGTGAAATTGTTCGAAATAAAATTGTTCCAAAATCTAAAGATGCAATAATATACAAAGTATCCCATTTGAAGAAATGAAGTACCCTGTCATAACTAGTTTTTATATCTCTCTGTATACATGAAACGAAAAACAAAAAACAACAACTAAAATAAAAAATCGACTACTTTAAGCATCATTTACAATACCTGGTAATAAAGAAAATATTGAAAGTAGTCCAGACTTTTTTGACACACTGTATATGGTAGGTAAAGTATAGTACGTAATGCGTGTTGTAAAGCAATTACAGACTGATGCTACGCGCTTCGTGCGTAATTTTCCCATTCGTGCGTAATATGCATTTTACAACACTTATTACTTATTACGTAATATACTATTAAGTATTCAAAATAATTACATAACTACATAAAAATTCAAAGTTTACTTCCATATGTTTTGAAATGTCGATGTATCGCCAATGTAAACAAATACATAAGGTTCTAATAACACGCAAATAAATGTTACTGCGATGCTAGAGTATTAACTAAGCCAAAAGTCCTTCTCATAAATTGGTAAAGTCTTCTATTCGGTGCTGTAAACGAGATTTCCATGATAGGTTTAGTGTCTGACGACAAAATAAAATTAGCGTCACGAAAACGATCTAAAATCAACAAATCGTAAGGTGTAGGGTAAATATCCTTTCCCGTAACAAAAATGGTACTTTTCATGCTTCTTTTTCACCGTGACAATGGGACTGGCCCAAGCAATAATAGATTTTTCAATAAAGTCAAGGTTGAGCATTTTCTCTAACTGTTCGTCATTATTCTTTTGCATAAACGGCTATACACGGCAATAACGTTGATAGGTTTAATGCCAGTTTCCATTCCGGTGTTCTAGTAAAGTTACACATCCTAATAGCGGGTTTACAAATGCATTGATTTATTTGCGCCAACGAAAGTAGCGCGCCAATAAATGTAAGTTTCGAGTATCAACATTAACTTTCGTGCAAGTAAAAACTGTGCACGCATGGACAGTAATAGCGGGTTTACACATGCATGGATTTAGTGGCGCCAGTACTGACGCCAGTTTAACTTTCCTGCCAGTAAAGGTTTACACGCTCATCTTAGATTTTATCTAGCCAGTCTCATTTGTTGAATGCAAGGTGTCAAGTGATTGCATAAAGAGGTCTCTTTATACAAAAATGTTAAGTGAAATCTCGAGTGAAATACTTCGTAGAAGCTGTCGAATAGTAGCAAATTTGTTGGTTAACGATATCATTAATGATTTACGACGAAAAATTAATAATAAACGTAAAGGCCGTGTCTGGGTAAAATCGTGGATTGCCCGGAGGCAAAGTTAGGTGCTTGTCAAAATCTTGTGAGGGAACTTTCAATAGAAGAACCTGCATGTTACAGGAACCATTTACGGATGACAAAGGAAATTTTGGATGACCTTTTACAACTTGTAACACCATATATTGAAAAAAAGAACACCCCAATGAGGGACGCTTTATCTGCTGAACTTAAATTACAAATAACATTGAGATATTTGGCAACTGGCGATTCCTTCGCAGCTCTGCAATACTTGTACCGTGTACCAAAAAGTAAAATATCAAAGTTCCTGCCAGAAGTTTTCCATGCGATTTACAGCGGACTTAAAGACCATATTAAAGTAAGTATTTTTATTGTAATTAGGAGAATAAACATTTACATAGTTTTAATCACAATATTCAATATTCATATTCATCATTCAGTATAGAACCTACAGCTTCCGACAAAATATCACCAGCATGTGAGGAACTACTTGAATATTCATAGATAATGTTTGATGAACTTGTACTTGGTGTAGATGAAAAAGTTTCAAAACGTCTAGCCGAATTTAGCCGTTGTTTAACTAAGTATAACTGTATATAAGCCATTGATTCTAAATCTAGTTTCTCTGGAAGTTTCTTAAGTTGGCATGCGATGGACTATCCGAAGCAATCAAATTCATTTTCTTCTGGTGCAGCTGTATTAAGATTTTTCTCAATTGTTTTCAGTTCCTTTAATGCTTTCTCTGTACCGCTTTTTTCATGTTTCTTGAACCTTTTTGGTGGAATGTTTACTGGCATATTGTTGTGAGTGCTTGTAGGGGTAGACACAACATCACTGACTTCTGTATTTTGTACGACATCAGCGATTTCTGATTGTGTGGTGCCTCTGTCACGAACAGAATCCTCTGTATCCTAAAAATATAGTATAACTGTTTACAGTAATCCATTCTTCTAAAAGTGAAGTGATTAAAGGTTTTAAGAAAAGGGGGTTTTAAAACCAAAGTCTTCTCCACGACATTTTTTTTTGTTTTTGAAAAACGTTTAGAATTTAAAAACCCTTTTGTTATAGTAGAATTAAAATATGTTATCATTTTTAGGTTCCAAGCACACAAGCAGAATGGAAGCACATTATACAAGGCTTTGGTACACGATGGAATTTTACAAATTGTGGTGGGGCGCTAGATGGGAAGCATATTGTATTGAAGTGTCCCTTTCAATCAGGATCAAACTTTTATAACTACAAGGGATCATTCAGCATTATACTTTTTGCGTTGGTAGATGATCAGTACTGCTTTCAATATATAGACGTTGGAGCAAACGGAAGAGCCTCTGATGGAGGAGTTTGTGCAAAGTCAAGCTTAAAGACTGCATTAGAAAATAAAACATTGAATGTTCCTGTCAATACTGTATTTCTAGCAGACGATGCTTTCCCATAGAAAGAATATTTATTAAAACCGTATTCGCACCATGGTCCTTTAACAGTAAAGGAGAAAATTTATAACTATCGGCTATCGCGAGCTAGAAGAATTGTAGAGAATGCTTTTGGTATACTCGTGTCCCGTCCCGTTTTCGTGTATTTGAAAAACCGATTGCCTTGTGTCCCGAAAAAGCTGACGCTGTAGTAAATGCTACTTGTATACTACATAACTGGCTGCGAAAAACAACTACTACCTATATTTCCCGAGGGTCTGTGGATGAAGAAGATTTTGAAACCGGAACGATAACAAATGGTTCTTGGAGACACGAAATAAGAGGTACAGGTTTGCCAGATCTGGCAGTAACAAATGAAACCCATAATTATTACAAAGCAGCAGCTGCTATTAGAAACAATCTAGCTGATTGGTTCATGGGTGAGGGAGCTGTGCCATGGCAAATGAAAATGATTAATAATATACACAACTAATGTATTTGATATGTAAACAAATAAAATACTTACAATTTGTGTAGATTGTGTGTCTCTTATCTGTACTACTGTATGCAAGATTCGATCAGCCACCGCAAACCAAGGAATTTTTGGGTGTGTAAATATCATCAACACCGGCCCCCGACTTCTTGCTTTTTGAAATTTTATTTAATTCTAATGTATATGCATTTCTTATAGAACGTATTTTAGCTTTTACATCAGAAGAACTGAAACCGTCAATATTTACTTTTTTTGCGATATTTTCATATGCATCCTCTCTTAAATTCCTATCCTTGTATGAAGTGGAATGCACATCCGATAAGCAAGGACATTGCTCATAATATTCCAAAAACCGAATAATTTTTTCTGAACTCCACTTTTTACTCATTGCGAAGGAATATGATTGTTAAAATTAACGCAAAAGTGGCCTACACAATGGATACGTTATTACTGGCGTGCATGAACAAGTTTATATTTGCAAATATTATTTGTACTGGCGCATGACTCACTACTGGCGCATGAAAAGTTGGAACGCTCTAACTTTTTTCTTTCATGCGTGCACTGATACAAATTGCGCGACAATAAAGGTTGACACGTGAAATATTATTTTACTGGAGCGCCAGTATTTACATGCATGTGTAAACCCGTTATAACAGCGGGTGCTTGGAACCTAAAAATGATAATATATTTTAATTCTACTATAACAAAAGGGTTTTTAAATTCTAAACGTTTTTCAAAAACAAAAAAAAATGTCGTGGAGAAGACTCTGGATTTAAGAACCCCTTTTCTTAAAACCTTTAATCACTTCAAATTTAGAAGAATGGATTACTGTAAACAGTTATACTATATTTTTGGGATATAGACGATTCTGTTCGTGACAGAGACACCACACAATCAGAAACCGCTGATGTACAAAATACAGAAGTCAGTGATGCTGTGTCTACCCCTACAAGTACTCACAACAATATGCCAGTAAACATTCCACCAAAAAGGTTCAAGAAACATGAAAAAAGAGGTACAGAGAAAGCATTACAGGAACTGAAAACAATTGCGAAAACTCTTAATACAACTGCACCAGAAGAAAATGAATTTGATTGCTTCGGAAAGTCCATCGCATGCCAACTTAAGAAACTTCCAGAGAAACTAGCTTTAGAATCAATGGCTAAATTCGGCTAGACGTTTTGAAACTTTTTCATCTACACCAAGTACAAGTTCATCAAGCATTATCTATGAATATTCAAGTAGTTCCTCACATGCTGGTGATATTCTGTCGGAAGCTGTAGGTTCTATACTCAATGATGAATATGAATATTGAATATTGTGATTAAAACTATGTAAATGTTTATTCTCCTAATTACAATAAAAATACTTACTTTAATGTGGTCTTTAAGTCCGCTGTAAATCGCATGGCAAACTTCTGGCAAGAACTTTGATATTTTACTTTTTGGTACACGGTACAAGTATTGCAGAGCTGCGAAGGAATCGCCAGTTGCCAAATATCTCAATGTTATTTGTAATTTAAGTTCAGCAGATAAAGCGTCCCTCATTGGGGTGTTCTTTTTTTCAATATATGGTGTTACAAGTTGTAAAATGTCATCCAAATTTTCCTTTGTCATCCGTAAATGGTTCCTGTAACATGCAGGGTCTTCTATTGAAAGTTCCCTCACAAAATTTTGACAAGCACCTAAACTTTGCCCCCGGGCAATCCATGATTTTACCCAAACACGACCTTTACGTTTATTATTAATTTTTCGTCGTAAATCATTAATGATATCGTTAACCAACAAATTTTCTACTATTCGACAGCTTCTACGAAGTATTTCACTCGAGATTTCACTTGACATTTTTATATAAAGAGACCTCTTTATACAATCACTTGACACCTTGCATTCAACAAATGATAGCGAGATAAAATCTAAGATGAGCGTGTAAACCTTTACTGGCATGAAAGTTAAACTGGCGTTAGTACTGGCGCCACTAAATCCATGCATGTGTAAACCCGCTATAATAGTCTGCCGTCTCCTGCTTGCGCCAGTGCGGACTCATGCACCGACAAAAATAAAATTTGTGGTTTCGTGCACGTGTAAACAAGAACTTGCGTGCCTATTCGCCAGTTTTTAGTTGATCACGGATTTGCGTAGATATAAATAGTAGAGAATACACATTAATTACGTAGGTCATCGTTTTTCGTACTGTGATAATGATAATGACAGAAAAGTGGACATCCGGTTGATAATCAAATTCCTAGAGAATTATGAATACCATCCGTGCTTATGGGACGTGCACAATCCATCATATAAAAACAGGGATGAGCGTGAAACGGTCTCACAAAACATTTCTAAATTAATGAATATCGATGGTTTCCGCAAAGTGGAAACCAAGAGGACAATTCGTTCGATAAAAAATACATACACGTTAGAAATAAGAAAAATTACAAAATCTGAGCGTTCGGGTGCAGGTACAGACGACGAATATAAGCCAAAAGTAGCACGGTTTTCGTTCGCAAATCTAATTCTACATGATTGAAATAAGAGATACACAGTCATCAGAACAAGGCAAAGCAGCACAGAAAGAGTTGTGGAAGAGCTTAAGGAAATTGTAAAGGTATTAGAAGAGAAGCCTAATAACGAGGACGAAGATGAAGTTAATGAAGCTCCCAGAAGCAGTAGCTCTTGAGCCAATTTCGCACATACAATCTTACCTTATACATCAACGCTTGAAATCAATATCCAGACACGAAGGCAAGAGCTATTCGCAGCCTTTGTCTCATCACGAGAGTGTGTTTCAAGTTTCAAAAAGTGCTAATTCATACCATGAAGAACCCTCAGATGTTCTTTCACAGACAATTCGCACTGTCCATATGACGACAGCATGAACAATAATAGTTACAAAAGTTCTTTTCACGTGCAAATAGCATATTTTTGGTTTGCCTCATTTTATAAGTGTGTATTTGAAAGTTACTAATAAATAATTTTTAGTTTTACTATTGTGACAATTTACCTAATTACCGTCAAAACATCTTTCAGCGCATCATAAATTGTTTCACAAACTTTCAGACACAAACTTAGATATTGCACTTTTAGGGACACGATATAAATATTGCAGTGAAGTAAATGAATCTTCGGTTGCTAGATAACTTAACGTAACTTATAATGTTACTTTTACGAATATCGCACCTCTCATGTGGGTATCAGTCTTTGTAACACGTGGATGTGACGCTGTCCTGTAAAATCTCAATCATCCGAAGATGATTTCTGTAAGATCCGTGATCTTCCTGGAGAAGTTTTCCAGAAGCTGCTAAATTATGCAGTTCATTAATCAACTTTTTGACACACTCGCGACCTTTCCGTTTGCGGCATTTCTTTTTCTCCAACTCATTAATTTTTTGTTTAATTAAAAACTTTGCGACAATTCTGCATGCTTTACGAAGTTCAGTTGTCATGTTTTCCAGAGCAAACTGCAAATTGTTTTTAACACCTTTGAAGAACTTTCCTACACGAAGTTGCCATTCAACTTTACGAAAATCAGTCACAATACCGGCTCTTTTCCAAAATTTAACTGATGTCTTATATTGGGTACTATAATCACGTCCATAGTAACTATCTTTCCCTTAACTTCGGTGCTTACAGACGAAAGTTTTTGGCCGTTAGTCACAACACAGCAAGTAATAACACGCATTCTTGCAGTATTTTAATTTAATGGAAGGAATTCGAAGTATCTGTGAGTTTAAACTTAATCTGTGTCTGTTACGTACTAAATGTAAACTTTCACCATTATTATACATAATTAAAATACTTAGCTTTTGGATTTTTTAATGGTGTATTTTTATATTTATATGTTAAATAAATCGGTAAATGGTAATATCTGTAAGAATTGCTTGAGATATTAGAACAAATTTATTAAATACGTTTTGAAAAAGGTGAAAACGCAAACATAAGCCTTCTATTAATATTAATTGCAGGCTTCTAACGTTTTCATTTTTTTCATATTTATTAAATATTTATTAAATTTATGAAATATGAAAAAAATGAGAACACAAACATAAGCCATGCTATTAATATTAATATTTCATAAATTTGTTCTAACATCATTCTTGGAGATCTTACCACTTACCATTTACAAAGATAACTGTAATTGTTATCGAAACGTATAGATTTACATAAAATATAAATATATAAATACACCATTTAAAAAACCCAAAAGCTAAGTATTTTAATTTGTCTTATTTCGTTTTTAACTTTTTAGAGCCATCTACGAAATAAATTAATTAAAGAATTTGCTAACAATGCCTAACTGAGCCGTTAACACTGGCAAATAAACGTTGCTACGCTGCTAAGCCAAAAATCGTTCTCCTGAAGTGATAAAATTGATATTGCTAGTCCCTAAAATTTCAATTTGGTCCAACGGCTATTCGCATTTACGAAAATCAGGTACAATACCCGCTATTTTCCAAAAAATCAACCTTAAATTTAACTGATGTTTTATATCAAGTATTATAATTACGTCCATAATTTTCCTTAATTTCAATAGGAATAGTGGCGGGACTTACACATGAAACTTTTTGGCCGTTAGCAACACGCCAGGTAAGTAGAAGGGGGTCCGTTGAGGAACAACGACGCCCGCCGTCGCAACTCCCTAGATTCGTGCAATCACCGAGAGGCGTCTCCACGCCCACGTAGCGGTACCCATTTCCCACCCCTATGGTTACTTTTCGGTGGCCCTTTTGAACCCCTAGTCGTAATTTTCAACCCCTTGATGGCAGTTTCAATCCCTTGATCGTATTTTTACCCCTAATTAGTGACCGTTTGGCTTGAGGTCGGCTTCTTTTCAGGGGCGTTTTTCAACCCCTTGATGGAATTTTCAGCCCTTGACGGTATTTTCAACCCTAATTAAGACCTTTTTAGCTGTATTAAGAGCCTTTTTGGCAGTCTACCCTCAGTGTTTAGGGATGTGGGGATGGTCAGGTGACGTTTCCACCCCTAATTAAGGCCTCAACCCCCTGGAGGTTAGGCAAAGCGGGCGTATACGGTGTTCTGATTGGTGGGCCGAGGGAATGGTCACGCCCTCTATTTTCTGATTGATGCATGGACTCTGCCACCTGATTTCTGATTGGTTAGGGGGCGGGCTTGTCGGACAAGTCGGTTAAGGCCCTTTTGATATAGGTCTTCGGAACTTGCTCGTGAGTCTTCGTCCATTGTGGTATTCCCTTGTTTGGAAATTTGAATTTGTATTTTAATAAGGGGGCACTAATGCTAACTTGTAAGACAGGTATAGGACTGCGCGACTTGCTCGTGTTCTGATTGGTGGGCCTAGGGAATGGTCACGCCCCCTATTTTTTGATTGATGTATGGACTCCGCCCCCTGGTTTCTGATTGGCTTGTCGACCAAGTCGATTAAGACCCTTTTGACATAGGTCTGCGGAACTTGCTCGTGAGTCTTCGTCCATTGCCGTGTTGCCTTGGCCGGAAATCTGAATTTTTATTCTAGTAAGGGAGCCCTAATGCTAACTTGTAAGACAAAATTAGGGCTGCGCGACTTGCTCGCGGGGCATTGCACCCTTATTGAGGCCCCGTTGGCGTAAAATTTGAATTTGTATTTAAGTCTTTGCAGGTTATGGCTGGAAATATGAATTTGTATTCTAATAAGGAGACCTAATGCTAACTTGTAAGACAGGCGCAACTTACGCTCGGGCCTAGCCCCTTGAGTAAAATTTGAATTTGTTTGTGGCGCCATCTCGCGGTAATGGTTATGTAGGGAAATTTGAAGTAAGGAGTCTAACATCAAATTTTAAGGTATGGCTCTCTGTTACACACAATATATTTTGGCTTTAATTATGCGTCACAATGTATAGCAAGCGTTTTATTTTAATTATGAGTCATAATTAAATTTCGCTGTCGTTCAAGTCACTATCAAAATTAATCTCATTCACAATTGAACAAGAATTATATTGAAACCAATAACACATAACAATGTAATTTTATAATCCATTTTCTACTTGAATATTAAATTTGTTGTTTTCCCTGCTGTTCCTAAAGAAGAATTTCTTTAATCTTCAGCTGCTCATTAAATTGTTTTATGCGCTGGTCCTCGGCCTTGAAAAAATTGTAGAAACGCTCAGGTGGTATGCATTTAAACTCTGCCAGTTCCATAGTAACCCTTTCACCGTATTTTGTTGATACGAGACCAAAATTGAGTATTTTGTATTCAACATTAATCTCCAGGTCCTTAATATTTTTAAAAGGTTTAAAACACGTTGCGTTTAGGTTAGTTAAATCCTTATCTGCAATTATAACACAACATTAAAAACTGCACGAGTGAATAAAATAAAGTAAAAGCTAAGGCAAACAATAATAGCTCACCAGTGTTGTATTGAAGAAACGGTAGGTTGACACACGAAATAAAAGCTGCAAATGAAGCTAGAGAATACTTCATTCATTTTCATACACCCAATGTAATTATCCTAGGGTCGTTACGCAACAGGAAAAAACAAAAGCGTAAACAATGTTTTCCTAATGACCTAACCTAAAAATAAATATAGAATTTATGGATAACAACGTATTGTAGAGTCGGCCAAGTTAACATTCAGATTCAATTTTGATAAAACCATAGCAAACCTTCACTATTCATCAACGATTCTAATGTCTGTGAAAAACAGTAATTATATAATTAATTATTGAGGTACAAGTCACCATTATTTCCAATTTTTGTTAAAGTAATGCCAAACTTTCACTAGGCTATTAAATACATGTTCATTCCCAATTTTTACGTATACGTTTTAGATTTTAAGTCAGATTCTATCTAATAATATTCCCTGTGCTTCATTCAATTGTCGATATCTTACAGGCTTAACAGTATCTTGTATATAGAAATAAGGTTTTAACAGCAGTTCTAAAAGGCCACTTTGAATTAAGTTTAATAAAGTGAAAAATCATAATACACTGTAATCAACAGAAACCCTCTATTTTGAGTTGCAAGTTGTAAGGCCTTATACCTGTTTTATAAGCTAGCATTATTAGAATAAACCTTATTAGAATAAAAGTTCAAATTTCTCGCAATAAGTAATCATAATGTGAACACTTAAATACAAATTCAAACTTCCCGCCAAGGGATCAGGGGGCTAAGACCTGAAAGCAAGTTGCGAAGCCCTATGTCTGTCTTATAAGTTAGCATTAGACCGCCTTATTATAATACAAGTTCAAATTGCCCCCTCATAGATGGCGCAACAAATTCAAATTTTTGGGCGAGGGGGCGAAGGCCTGACAGTAAGTTGCTAAACCCTACATTTGTCTTACAAGTTAGCATTTTGCCCCTTATTACAATACAAATTCAAATATCCAGCCATAACCTGCAGAGACTTAAATACAAATTCAAATACAAACAGTGTAATTAAATAACATATAGCTAAAACAGTTTTATCGCCCAAGCTAAAAACACACGCCTCAAAACACTCTTGAGATAATGACTTCAAATGTCTCTAATGTATGCGATACACTGTGAAAATAATTTAAGTCTCATCTTAAATTTAAATTTTTATCAGCTACTTACATCTAAAGAATATTATTGGAGAAAGATATAGATGTTGCTAGTTAGATCATTCGTAGTAAAACTTCTTACAGCACTTATATTTTGTACAAGTAAAGATACAGCGTCTTTAAAACAAAATAGAATCTGACTTGCTAACCTTTAAAATTCTTATAGAGCAATCTGGCCATACTCATTTAGACGCTTTAGCGTATATCTTGACATTATTCACTCTCCTTGATTGATCTATATAGAATCGACCTTAATAACTTTAAAACTGTAACAACTTTAAAATAGAATCTGACTTAATAATTGTAAAAACTCGTATAGGACAGACGGGTATTCTCATTTATATGTATTTATAGATAGCAGCGTATTTATATTTCTTTTAGCATAGGTTTATTCGTGTTTGCACGTTTTAGTATGTGTCTTGGCAGTGTTCTATTTCAGACCCTCAAAAACCTTAAGCAAACCACCGCAGCTTTGTTTTTTGCAGTATGTAATTAAGTTTAAATCTTATCTACACAGAGTCTAGTTTAATAATCTTAAAATGCAGCTAAGTCAAACTGTCTATCATCATTTACATGTTAAAATTAAATGGAGGGTTTCTGTTAATAACAGTGTATTATGATTTTTTCACTCTATTACAATTAATTCAAGGTGGCTCTTTAGAACTGCTTTTAAAACGTAAACATAAAAATTGGGGATGAACACCGTTATGTTAGCCATTACCTAATCAGCTAATTAACATGTATTCAATAGCCTACTGCAAGTTTGGCATTACTTTAACAAAAATTGGAAATAATGGTACGTCTTTAATTAATTAGATAATTACTGTTTTTCACAGACGCTAGAATCGTGCATGAATAGTGAAGGTTTGCTATTGTTTTATCAAAACTAAATCTGAATGTTAACTTGGCCGACTTTACAAAACGTTGCTATTCATAAATTCTATATTTATTTTTAGAAAATTAGCTGATTCGGAAAACATTGTTTACGCTACTTGTTTTTCCTGTTGCGTAACGACCTTAGGGTAATTATATTGGGTGTATAAAAAGAATGAAGTACTCTCTAGCTTAACGTTTTTTATTTTGTGTGGCAACTTACCGTTTCTTCAATACAACACTGGTGAGCTATTATTGTTTTCCTTATCTTTTACTTTATCTATTTTATTCACTCGTGCAGTTTTTAATGTTGTGTTATAATTACAGATATGGATTTAACTAACCTAAACGCAACAACATATTTTAAACCTTCTAAAAATATTGAGGACCTGGAGATTAATGTGTAATACAAAATACTCAATCTTAGTCACGTATCAACAAAATATGGTGAAAGGGTTACTGTGGAACTGGCAGAGTTTAAATACATACCACCTGAGCGTTTCTACAAATTTTTCAAGGCCGAGGGCCAGAGCATAAAAAAATTGAATTAGAGGCTGAAGATTAAAGACATTTCATTAGGTTCAGCAGGAAAACAACAAATTTAATATTCCAGTAGAAAATGGTATTATAAAATTACATTGTTATGTGTTATTGGTTTTATTATAATTCTTGTTCAGTTGTGCATGAGATTAATTTTGATAACGAAATTTAATTATGACTCATAATTAAAACAAAACGCTTGCCATACATTGTGACGTATAATTAAAGCTAAACTATATTGTGCGTAACAGAGAGTTGAGACCCAGATGCATACGTCATACCTTAAAACTTGGTGTTATTCATATTTCCAGCCATAACCTGCAGAGACTTAAATACAAATTCAAATTTTCCGCCAATGGGGCCTCGATCAGGGTGCAATGCCCAGCGAGGAAGTCGCGTAGCCCTATACCTTGTCTTACAAGTTAGCATTAGGGCCCCTTATTAGAATACAAATTCAATTTTCCAGCCAAGGGAACACGACAATGGACGAGGATTCACGAGCAAGTTCCGAAGACCTATGTCAAAAGGGCCTTAATCGACTTGGCCGACAAACCCGCCCCGTAACCAATCAGAAATCAGGTGGCGGAGGCCATACATTAATCAGAAAATAGGGGGCGTGACCAATCCCTACACCCACCAATCAGAACACTGTATGCGCCCGCCTGCCTAACCTCCAGGGGGCTGAGGCCTTAATTATGGGTGAAAACGTCACCTGACCATCCCCATATCCCTAAACACTGAGGGTAGACTGGCAAGAAGGCTCTTAATACAGCCAAAAAGGCCTTAATTAGTGAAGATACCATCAAGGGCTGAAAATTCCATCAAGAGGTTGAAAAAAGCTCCCGAAAAGAAGCCGACTCCAAGCCAAAGGGTCACTAATTAAGGGTAAAAATACCATCAAGGGGTTGAAAATCCCATCAAGAGGTTGAAAATTACAACTAGGGGTTTAAAAGGGCCACCGAAAAGAAACCATAGGGGTGGGAAATGGGCACCGCCACGTGGGCGTCGCGACAACGGGCGTCGTTGTCCCTCAACGGATCCCTTTCTACTCATGTAATCCCTAACTATTCTAAACTATTCGACTCTTTGGAAATGTTTGCAATATTTTAATTTAGTGTAAGTAATTCGAAATATGTGTTGGGTTAAGCATAGTCTGTGTCCCATTTCGTTTTTAATTTTTGAGACGCATTAACAAAAAAATTAATTAAGGAATTTGCTATCAATGTCTAATAACATTGTTTCTACAACAGCAATAAATTCATTATGTAACATGAGTGAAATGCGCAATCAATTTTAACTTAAATATATTTTGGTCGTCGAATTATATCATAAAAATGTTCTTCATTTAACTATCAAAAAAGTTATTAATTAGCAAAATATGAAATTTATGTGATTCAATAACTATGATAAAATTGAACCAATAATTAATTCTAAATAAATTCATATTATTATTTCTTATAAACAAATCACTTCCGGTGAGATTTATTAACGTTGTGTTTACACCGCGGTGACTCAATCCACTCCTTGTCTCTGATACTGAGTTTGTCTTGAAAGCGTTATCTAGTATAGTTCGTCTTTTTTTGTTTCAATTTTATCTTGCATTTTTCTTCTTCTTCTCTTGATCTAGCATGCAAAAACAAGACAAAAGCAACACAAGCAAGCCGAGGCAAAAGATTGATTAACCAGAAATCTTGAGGAAAAGAGAAACCTGCAAGAAATGTTGCAACGCAAGAAGCCTTGCAAGGAAGGATAAAGATTCGTGTGTTATTATTGTTAAGAATATAAAATAATTACAAAACTACAGAAACATATTAATTTAAAGCTTACAATTATTAATATATTTTATCCACGACTATTGTGTAATGTATTCATTATACGTATGTTTGCTCGACCTTAAAAATACCCATTAATCACGGCAGTGATTAATGAGTCATTAATCACTGCTGCCAGATGCTTCCTTGATTTAGCTATAATATGATATTGTTTTGCTACAAACAATCGGTTTTTAAAATTTTATCGTATAAACCACTAAATATTTTCAATTCAGTTCTGTACATAAAAAAAAATTAAAAAAAGTGAATTTTCGTAGACCAGATTCGAACGCGGGACACACGGTTGAAAGGCTAGGAAGCATCTACACTGAGACATCAGTGACTTCGAATGTGTGTGTCGTATATTTGTTTCTTAACATACCATGTTTTTCGAAACATTTTATAAATCGAACTAGCTTTTAAAACAAAACAAATTTGACTCAAACCTGTTGACATTATTGTTTGTGTGAGTAGATTTCTCAGTGTTTTGATATTTTGTGTTAAATTATGTTAAAAAAACGAACTAAAAATGGATATAGAAAATGAAAATGACTTTTCTTTAACACCACCAGAAATTAGAGAAGCTGCTGAAGTTGCCTCATTAAATTTATTTCCGGAAAAATCAAGGAAAGTATATAATATGGCCTATGAATATTTTTTCAACTGGCAAAAGGAAAAGGAAACCACTTCATTTCTGAATCGACTTTATTAGTATACTTTACGGAATTATCCGCAAAATATAAATCTTCAACACTATGGACCTATTACTCAATGCTTAAAAGTACGATCGCCTTACATCAAGGTATAAATTTAGAAGATTATAAAAAATTGCGAGCATTACTAAAAAGAAAATCAGAAAATTTTCAGCCTAAAAAAGCGAAAACTTTTTCTAGCGAAGATATCAATAACTTTTTAACTAAAGCATCTGATGATAAATACCTAGCAACAAAGGTAAGATATTAAGTAAATCTTTCACATAGTTATTTCATTACATTCTGTAATTTAAGGTTGCTTTAATAATGGGAGTAATGGGTGCATACAGAAGTAATGAGTTGTATGAAATGAAAATAACCCATTTGCAAGATCTTGGATCAGCTTTTTTGGTTAATGTGTCAAATACCAAGACAAAAATTTGCCGAAAATTTACTGTTACGGATAACTTTTAGAAAATATGCAAGACATATATGTCTTCGACCAAGTCATGTAACCAGTGACACATTCTTTTTAAATTACCAAAATGGTAAATGAACAACTCAGAGAATTGGGATAAACAAATTTACAAGAATGGGAAAGGATATCGCTGCTTTCCTCAAATTACCAGAACAATATTCTGGGCACAGTTTCCGCAGATCTTCTGCAACAATACTGGTT
This sequence comes from Vesta saturnalis, assembly GCA_036346205.1. Lineage (NCBI taxonomy): Eukaryota > Metazoa > Arthropoda > Insecta > Coleoptera > Lampyridae > Vesta > Vesta saturnalis. Next base: position 1,046,835 of record JARFJB010000618.1, on the reverse strand, counting down.
GACGCAGGCGGGGATATTACTGCTCTCAAAAGACACGGTGGATGGAAGTCCACCGCCGTAGCAGAAGGCTACATAAAATATCATTTTCAATTCAACCAAAAGTAAACCAAACGAATCAATGTACATATAATTCAAATGTTTTAAGTTACCAAAACATTAGTTTTGATGTTAATTCTATCCCTGTGATTAACTTGACCAATTCTTCAAATATTACAATTATTAATAACTATAAATAAATAGCATCATCTTGTAAGATTAGATACGTGATATTTGTTAAGCTAAATACATAGATTTTTGTGTTAATTATTATGAGATATACGATTATTATAATTTTCGATAATTATATACTGTGTATTAATAAACAATAATGTATTGTATGAAATATTTGTTAGAATAAAATAGTATTTCTAAAAATATGTATGTAATGTGACAAAATTTTCCAACAAAAAAAACTTCAACAAAAATATTTAGTAGTCGTGGATAAAGTATAGTATTCTACTCGCGTATAATCGCTATTATTCTCTCGGTGATTTAGGCCACTCGCCTGCGGCTCGTGGCCGTAAACTTCACCTCGTGAATATTAACCATCATTATACGCTCGTTGAATAATATACTATTATTCTAAGCAATAAGTATTATTGGCACGCAATAGAAATATGTGCTCCAAAATTGAGTTTATAGGAACAAAGAGTATTGATTTTCTACGTTTTATTCTTAGTACATCCAGTTTTGCACGTCTTTAAAACTGTAACAAATTGAAATGTGCATATTGTGGCATTAAAAATATGGATTGCCTATTTCGTTTATGTATTACTAAAATAAAAATTAACCAATTTTAATTTAAAAATTTTACTTTTCTTGTAAAATACTGGTTAAAGTTTCAATTTAAATAGATGAGGCTATTTCTGTTCGGTATTGTAACCGGATTTACAGCATACATTGTGTTCTCACAAGCCCCATACTGCACTAGGAGGTTTAGGTTCTATAGTACTATAATGTAACTATAATATTACATAACTAGGTCAGCACGTTTTTAAGTAAACAATCCAACGATTTACATAGCATATTAGTGGTCGAAGACAGTGTGTGGAGTACTGGGCGGAGCGAATAACAACCATAGCACATCAATTATGAAGGCAACCTACCTGTCTAAACGTAGGAATGATAAATTGATAAATATGACCGGCTGGACGAAAAATTTATTACATATGTGCTTAGGAAGCGCTTTCAAACAAGAAAAGTAATTTAAAATCTAAATGGTGATGATTTAAGGAATGAACGAAAGACCGAGAATGACTTTTGGAGCTAAAGTGTATTATGATCCAGTTAGGCATTACACATAGTTCCTGTTCCTTACAATATTATAACGCGGCTCATTTTCCTTGATATTACGGTTCATTTCTTACTATGAAAATGCACCAAGTCTTTCTAAAAACAAATCAACACGGTAAATAATATTCATAATTTTTACGGCAGAGGTAGTCCAGTGGGCGAGCTAACTGTCTGCGGATGCGACGCCCAGTTCGGGCAGGCACGTTTTGTAAACGTATAGTGGGTAGCGTGAGAGAAGCCTTTTGCTAAACGTCCGCCTACTATAAATAGTTATTCGCATTATATGTGAAGAAAAGTATCGTTTTTCTTTATGAATCGCGATCTTTCTAGTCGAGGCGCAGTCGAGATTAGAAACGCCATGAGTAAAGAAGAACCTACCTTTGTTTAAGAATACATAAAATTTTTTCGGCCACTAAATGGAGATGGATTACATTTTATAAGAAATTATTTAAAAAATACATGATAAGCGCGAGAATTGAATTGCCGTTTCCATTACTGCAGCAACTAACAAAATTTTGTCAAGTGTTATCGCGTGAAAATGGAAATAAATAATGAAAATAATCCTGAAATATCGGCATTAGCGCTTGAAGCTGTTGATAGTTTATTACCCTTGAAATCACGAGATAAATATGAGAAGACCTGCAATATTTTCAATTCTTGGAAGACTTCAAATAATGTATATCGGCGAAGAAGTATGCTTGCTTTTTTTATGAAAAGGTTAGTTTTCCTGGATACATTTACTTATTTATTTTAAGTTTTATCTTTATATTTGGTTACAGGCTGAAATACTGAAACCTTCCACGCTGTGGTTGACATATGCCATGTTGAAAACATTACAGTTTGTAGCGTTCCCCAGGTACCCTATCTTGAAAATGTAATTTGAACTGATTCGTAATAATGCAAACTTCAAAACAAAGCAATGTCCAAGTGATTTATCTTGACTTTACTGACAGTAATGTTACTATTACTCAAATTAATTGCTTGCCTTACTTTGACTTTCCTGGCCATAATTAAAACATTAACCCGTTAATATACTATTGTGGGCAAGAACCACCAATAAAGCCCACTTTATTCATAAATAAGTAATTGCACCAAGTACATTAATAAATCAAATAACACAAAAAACACAATGAAAGGGTTAAATATATAACAAAACACCATTAAATCAGGTTAAAGTGAGTACAAAATTATAACATTAAGAGAAAAATAAATAAAAAAACAGTTTAGTTACACATAAACACAATAAAAAAAGCCCATGTAGGCACACCCGCAATTGTGTCGTGAATAATCAGAATAAAAATCGTAATACCAAACATGTAGCCCTTTAAAACCAATCATGCCGGTCTTTAAGTAAATAAGCACATAAAACAATAAGGCAAATTACGGTACATATACAATACAACAACAGTAAAATTGCACAGATGATAAAGTAAAGGGAAGGACAAAAGAAAATAGATAAGGGAATTACACGTACACAATTGTTTTGTGATACTAAAGCACAAGATACGTACGTAAAATTACAATAAATTACATACAAAGAGAAATTAGTTCGTAGGCAAACAGTTCTAGTTAAGAAACTGACACAAAAAAAACTCATTAAACAAAGCGTTACAAAGATAAGTTGGAAATAAATCATAACATCGTGACCGATGTACAAGTTTGAGTGCGTTAGAAAAATACAGTACCCTTTCTCAGGTTACACATTCATCTATACAACAATAAAAACAATAAAAATAAAATTCGAGGTGTTTAATGGTCATCTGGAACCGTGAGTATGTAAGCAATTGGCAATAGCCAATTACAATTAGTAATCAAGGATTATCCAGTACCCGTTCGCCAAGCCCACCTCTGCACAAATATAAATACATATAAACAACAAAAAGCAGTGCTAATTCACCCAAATACAAGAGGGAGGGAGCCCTGTACAATCTTTTATTTTAGCAGATTTCAGCTTAACGAGCCCGCGTGCAAGGCAATGTTTGATTTTTAATACGTTACATAAGCTTGTAAAATTATTTGCTGCGAGCTTTCATGTATATAAAAATACCTTCTTACGCTTAAGTATATTCCCTTTCGTTAAACACAACGAGTTAAGATTTTTACGTATGACTAATTTAAAGGCGGTACAATATTGTCTTATACAAGATACACAAACCAAAGACAGGCAGGCTTAACAATGCTACGAGTGGGACGATATGAATTGTCCGCTAGCTCCTAGATCGCAGTCGGAGAGGGCGTGCGGTCCTTTTCGATAAGGAAAATTTTATATTGATGTTAAAATCGGGGCGCCACTGACTCACTATTATACTCGCCCACCCTTGAGCCAGCAAGGGCTGAAGGTCGAAGCTCACGATCCCAATAGCCGTTCTTACCTGTCGTCAATCGGCAACTGATTGCACTCGTATATGAACTTAAATGCTTAAACCGATAATTAAACAATCATTTAACACCATTAAAACAATTAAATTTATTTATAAACACAAACACCAAGATCCGGTAATCCCAAAACCAATTTAATTTTTACAACAATCGGACAATTCACGTCCAATTACAAATGATACAAAATTCTTTACAAAAATACACAAAGATAAATTAGTTGTATTTATACATATATATCTTATCAGCCGCCTTGTACGTACAACTGGACTTCTGTAACTAAAATGGATGCTATCTGCAACTTCTCGCTTTATTTACGTTACTATAATCGATTCTGCAAAATAACTTGCGAGATCTTTAATTAATAATTAAACTTTACAATCCGGCAACACTGCTTTTAAATCTTATATTGCAGACAACGTTGCTAACCTTTTATTTTGTTTTATACCACAATTATTATTATGACTACAATAAAAATAATAAAACGGTGCTGGTTGATTGGGTTTTAACTGCTTTGTTTTGTTCATTAAACTGCATGAAATCTTAATTTAGCTTACAAATTTTGCTTTATCACTGGGTGTTTTTTGTTTGCTTTACTAAAACTGAGTGAATCTTGAGTTGCACAGCTTGATGTAGGTATGACAGAAACAGTTTCCACACTTATAATTCTCGACGAAAGGATTCTAATTTTGTAATTTCATAAATATTGAAACGGCCACTAATAATGCTTGCATTGAATGAAAGCAGTACTCAGACGATAACGTAAGTATGAATCAACCATTGATCGGTAAACATGTATTCCTTATTGCAGCATGTACACGACAATAGACCTTACACACAATAAAGGCACTGATTGTACTTCCCTGATTACGACACTAACCTGCACAACTGTTGCGTTTGGTAACACTTCTACCGGTCTTCCAAGTCTCTGAATGACCATCAATAACGAGTTCTCGTACAATTCTGGAATAACCAGCTCGCACCCGAAATTGTAACTCGATATTGAGTTTGTGATTGCAATTTGCGATTAATAATAAAACTCGATAAGGAAAAGAAACCCTGTAAGAGAAACGGTCAGCAAACAAATCAGATAACATAAAAAATTTACCTTCTTCGAAGGGTTTCAGAGATAGAAGCTGATATAGGATATTGTTAACTTTCTTTTTTTATCCTCCTAAGGAGTGCACGAATTGAAATTTAATCAAATTATTGAACGGTAATCTTCCAAATCGTTTAATGAGTGTATGGACTTGATCCCTTATATAAAAAAAGGTAACGATTCACTGGTGCCCAATACACCTTGTTAAAAATTTTTATAGAAAATCTCAAGATGGCCGACGAAGGAAGAAAAGATCAAGAAAAAGGTCACACATTCAAAATTTTTCATTATCAGTAGATAACGTTTAAATTTGTGAAGTGGTGGAAAGAATGTTAAAAGATGCAGATTGCTTTATTTAATTACAAAAACCTGTATAATTCATTGAAGTAGAATTCTGATTTTTCTTAATGATTTGTTTCTCCGTAAGATGATGCTACTAACTATTTAAAATTATAATTTATATTTTGAATGTGTGTTTATGTGGTAATTTAAAAAGTAACAAGATACGCAGTTTAAAACTCGTCGCCGCGATCATTAATTACAGATTAATTTTTTGAAAAATTTACATTAAAACATACACAAAAATAAAAGAACGAATTTGTGTCTTAGTTTTGCTAAAAGGTACATGACAAAATATTTATAGACCGAACGGTTTACAACGGGAGTTTCTAATTAAAACAAAATTTCAACGGCAACTAATTTTTCCCCCGATTTCAAACTACCTACCTTTACTACCAAAATCAACCCCCATTTTTCAAAAGTAATAAAAAAACAAAAAACGTTGGAACAGTTTCATATTAATTATTGAAAATCTCAATTTTAAATATATGCATTCGTCCGTAACAAGCGCTGCATTTAGGTCTCAAGTTTCAACGTACCAAACAAAGATCCCTTTGGGTTTGCGCTATGTTCCATCGTAATGAATTATTAAATTAGTGACATTTTTACATCATGGGCGCACGTATAGAAATTTGCAACAATTCGTCACGCCAGTTTCGGCAGACCACCTGTTTCTCTACCCTAATATATGTTTGCTTTTTCTGTTCAACCTTTACTCAAATATGAATTGTATAAATTCTCACATTTCTTTCATAAAATAAAATATTCCGAAAACACGAGCAAATTAAAACGTATTATCAAGATATTAAAAATCCACTAATTATATTTTTTATATGTTTACTACAATAATAAAATTTTCGCGGTCCGCTACCTACAAGTTACATTTAAAGCGCCAAAGTGAGGGATATGAAGCAAAAAAATCAAAAATTCTATCGCAGGATGATGTGTCAAATTTTTTGACAGAAGAGCCTGGCGATTCTTTTATTGTGATTAAAGTGGCATTAATTTTCGGTCTTTATGGGGCATGTCTAGTAAGGAGCTAAGGATATCGAGGATAACGGTTCTATTTTGGTTGTCACCCTCCATGACAAGGAAGAATCGTATATTCACCGTTATGATGGAAATGAGAGGAATTAGTGAGATTGAGTTGTGCAGGAGGTATGTAAGCTTGCGTGCAAGACATATTAATCACTCAAGATTGTTCATATTTTACATGAACAATAAATTTACAGTGCAACCTGTGGGGATCCACAGTTTCTACAAAATGCCGAAGAACATTGCCCATTATTTGAAATTACCCAACCCAGAGGGTTACACTGGACACTGTCTATGTCGAATGTCAAATACTTTTCTTGCTGAGGGTGAAGCGGATATTAGGAGGCTGAAAGATCATGGAGGATTGCTATCAAACGACTCCAGAAGAGTATAGGGAAGAAAGCATTAACAATAAAATGGCGAGTTCGAAAATGATTTTTAATCAGCCATCATCGTCAAACAGTGTATGCCAGAATCCATCAGATGTTGTCATAGAACGTACTAAATCACATTTGGCTCCTGCATGTAGCGATTCATCATTTTCTACTTCTAATGGAGGAGTTTATCAAGAGGTTTTATCAAAATCGTCACTATCATTTAATGATTTACAGTTAAAACGTTGTACAAGCATATTTCTAACGTTCATAATTGTACGTTTAATATTTATTCCAATAAATAATTAATAATTCTTTGTAAAGACATGGTTACTATAGAGAAATGGTTGCTATAAAGAAAAGAGATTCTTTTCGATTTGTAATAAGGAAATATGGTCCATTTCCATTGAGTGTCCGAATAAACAATCCTTCAAAGGGTTGTTTTTGTATTAAACAGTGAGTTTGGTTATTACTGGAGTCCCTAAACATTAAGGTTGGTTTACATGTTGTATTTGGGTCACTTTTTAGCGCTTACGCGCTAGATTTTCTGCCTGTCTGTCGTGCACGCTATAACTCAGCCCTTAGATCATTTATCGACTTTGGGTTTCTGCTATTTGATACTTTATGTACTTGTTACAACAATCGAAAGGTTTTCATCCCTCACACGTGGGTTTTGATAAAAAAATTTTAATCTTTATTAATAAGGCTTTAAAAATTATTTCAGCTACTTGTGTTCTACCAGTCACAATTTTGTTCCGACGACTATTTATTTGTACCAACATTATTATTATCATGTGATTTGCAATTTCTAAACATTTTTGCAAGGTTTCATTCTCAAAAAATGGTCGAAGAAGTAACGCAAAATTCCTTGCCCGGGGTTATTGCCATTTCCTCCATGAAAAGAGTACAATAACTTTAAACTTAAACGGCGAAAGTTTAGTCTAATGCCCAGAATGAAATGTAATATTCCTGGCATAAATGGTTCATGTTGCATATGACCATTATTACGCATATTTAAAATACTTAGTGTTTTGTGTTTTTTTAATGGTGCACTTTTGTATTTATGTTTATAGAGATCTATTGAAGCGTTTAGATTTGTATAAAGATAGATACAAAAATACACAAAAAAAACCTAAAAGCTAAGTATTTTAAAAAGCTAAGTATTTTAAATAGGCACAGGTTGCAATTTGCATGGTTTCAATGCTTTCCGTCTGATATTATTCTCCTCGGTAGCCAATAAACTTCATATCTTTATCTTTGACTGATTATTGTGATAATTCTAAATATCCTAATAATCATAATCATAATTCAAAGCATTCATCGGTAATTTCGATTTACAGCCGTTGCACATGCGAATAAGGTACGCAGCGTACGGGATGCATCGTACGTTAGTTCCATTGCATGAAATGGTCGTTTTTACATGTACAGCGTACCGTCGGTCACCGTACTTATACGCTGGGCATCGATCGAGCCCTTGCGTACGGCATTCCGTATCATCAGACAGAGCTATTGTTTCTTATGAGATGTTCATACATGTCCGTATAATACGCTGCGTATTGACAAATTACGTTTCACAGTGGTAACAGATTTATAACCATTATATTATAAATATGACGACATCGACAGACAACATAAATTTTCGTATATTAATTAAATCAAATATTAATTACTTTAATAGAACAAAAACCATGTATTTGGGATACGTCAAACGAAGAATATAAAAATCGTGATTTGAAGCAGATAGCATATGAAAATGTGACTTCCGTAGTAGTACCAAACCATGAAAAATTGACAGTAAAAAAAAGACAAGAAGCAGGTAAGTATGATATATTTATTACGGTAATGTTACAAAATAGGAATATAGATTAAACTATTACTTTTACAATTTTGCAATGAAACCATTATTTTTACAATACATTTAATATGGATATAACAATCGTGCACAGATAGAATAAGGATATCTACTTAAATGGGATACACGTAGCTCGTTACCAATGTTATTGTTTTATCAGATTTTTTCTAAACAGGAAACTTATATCCAATCCAAAGTATGGTTGCACATGTTTGCTTATAATATTAGTTTTCATACGTTTGTCTTGCCAAGGAACTCTCCAGATAGGCTTGTGAAGTAGTTAGCAAATTAATTTCGTATAGAATAACCTTGGCTGCGTTCTACTGGTTGACGAGTAATATTTGAAAAGCATTGACATGAAAACGAATGTTAAAATACATACCCATCCCGTAAACAAACGAAATTATGCATGCGTGCGTGGGTGCGTGCGTGCGTACGTGCGTGCGAACGTGCCTGCGTACGTGCATGCGTGTGTGTGTATGTGTGTCTGTGGGTCTGTGTATTTGTGTGTCTGTGTGTCTGTGTGTCTGTGTGTCTGTGTGTCTGTGTGTCTGTGTGTCTGTATGTCTGTGTGTCTGTGTGTCTGTGTGTCTGTGTGTCTGTGTGTCTGTGTGTCTGGTGTGTGTCTGTGTGTCTGTGTGTCTGTGTGTCTGTGTGTCTGTGTCTGTGCTGTGTGTCTGTGTGTCTGTGTGTCTGTGTGTCTTGTGTCTGTGTGTCTGTGTGTCTGTGTGTCTGTGTGTCTGTGTGTCTGTGTGTCTGTGTGTCTGTGTGTCTGTGTGTCTGTGTGTCTGTGTGTCTGTGTCTGTGTGTCTGTGTGTCTGTGTGTCTGTGTGTCTGTGTGTCTGTGTGTCTGTGTGTCTGTGTGTCTGTGTCTGTGTCTGTGTGTCTGTGTGTCTGTGTGTCTGTGTCTTGTGTCTGTGTGTCTGTGTGTCTGTGTGTCTGTGTGTTGCTGTGTCTGTGTGTCTGTGTGTCTGTGTCTGTGTGTCTGTGTGTCTGTGTGTCTGTGTGTCTGTGTGTCTGTGTGTCTGTGTGTCTGTGTCTGTGTGTCTGTGTGTCTGTGTGTCTGTGTGTCTGTGTTCTGTGTCTGTGTGTCTGTGTGTCTGTGTGTCTGTGTGTCTGTGTGTCTGTGTGTCTGTGTGTCTGTGTGTCTGTGTGTCTGTGTGTCTGTGTCTGTGTGTGTGTGCTGTGTGTCTGTGTGTTGTGTGTTGTGTGTGTCGTGTGTCTGTGTGTTGTGTGTCGTGTGTCTGTGTGTCTGTGTGTCTGTGTGTCTGTGTCTGTGTGTCTGTGTGTCTGTGTCTGTGTGTCTGTGTGTCGTGTGTCTGTGTGTCTGTGTGTCTGTGTGTCTGTGTGTCTGTGTTGTGTCTGTGTGTCTGTGTTCTGTGTGTCTGGTGTCTGGTGTCTGTGTGTCTGTGTGTCTGTGTGTCTGTGTCTGTCGTGTCTGGTGTCTGTGCTGTGTTTGTGTCTGGTCTGTGTGTCTGTGTGTCTGTGTGTCTGTGTGTCTGTGTATGTGTGCGTGTCTGTGTGCTGTTGTCTGTGTGTCTGTGTGCTCTGTGTGTGTCTGTTCGTGTGTTGCGTGTCTGGTGTGCGTCGTGTGTCTTGTGCATGTGTCTGTGTGTGTGTCCTGCGTGCCTGTGTGTCTGTGTGTCTGCGTGTCTGCGGGTCTGTCGTGTTCTGTGTCGTGTTCTGTGTGTGTGTGTCTGTGTCTGTGTCTGGTGTCTGTGTTGTCTGTGTGTCTGTGTGTCTGTGCTGTCTGTGTGTCTGTGCTGTGTGTCTGTGTGTCTGTGTCTGTGTGTCTGTGTGTGTGTGTCGTGTCTGTGTCTGTGTGTCTGTGTGCTGTGTGTCTGTGTGTCTGTGTCTGTGTGCTGTGTGTCTGTGTGTCTGTGTGTCTGTGTGTCTGTGTTCTGTGTGTCTGTGTGTGTTGTGTGTGTGTTGTGTGTTGTGTGTTGTGTGTTGTGTGTGTGTGTTGTGTGTGTGTGTGTGTGTTGTGTGTGTGTGTGTGTGTGTGTGTGTGTCTGTGTGTCTGTGTGTCTGTGTCTGTGTCTGTGTGTCTGTGTGTCTGTGTCTGTGTGTCTGTGTGTCTGTGTGTTGTGTGTCTGTGTGCTGTGTGTCTGTGTATCTGGTGTCTGTGTCTGCGTGTCTGCGTGTCTGCGTGTCTGCGTGTCTACGTGTCAGCGTGTCTGCGTGTCTGCATGCATGCGTGTTTGCGTGACGGGGGGGGGGGGGCGTGCGAGCGTGTGTATATGTATGTATGTGTACCTGTGAGCCTGTTTGCCTATGTGTCTGTGTCTCTGCGGGTCTGCGGGTATGCGTGTCTGCGTGTGCGTGTGTGTCATTGTGCATGTATGTTTGTGTGCCTGCGTGCCTGTGTGTCTGTGTGTCTGCGTGTCTGCGGGTCTGCGTTTCTGCGCGTGTATGTGTGTGTATCTGCGTGTCTGCGTGTCTTCGTGATTGCGTGTCTGCGTGTATGCTTCTTTGCGTACATGTGTGTGAGTGTGTGTGTGTATGGTTGGGTGGGTGCGTGCGTGCGTGCGTACGTGCGTGCGTGTGTGTGTATGTGTATGTATGTCTGTGTGGATGTATGTTAGTATCGACGATAACTCCAGAATGAAAATGCCTACGTACTTAAAAATTGTTGTGTATCAATACTACCTAACTCAATAAAATCTGGATTTCTGATCGATTCACGTATATTAATAGGTTAATAGGAAAATAATTAGCACTTACAGTACAATATTTCCCAAACAAGTTTGATATTATTAAAAATTATTCTGTTAATCCTTCCAATACATTCAAAAAATTGTAACTGTAAACAAATTTGTTTGTATTGTTAGCAATTGAAACTATGTTGACTTAGGGCTATAAAAACAATTTGACAAATTTTGCTGCGCGCATGTAACGAAGTCTGCAATTGCACGCAAGAATATCTTTCATTACAGCAAAGTGACAGAACAGAAGATACACGCCGAATTTACTATACTTCTCAACTACTGATATTTAAAATCTGTACTGCAGTTACAGATCTCCTTATGCTCGACCCGCAAACTCAATTTTTATCGCTTAGTTTCGATTATACGCGTAAACGGCTATTATGAGGTCAATGTGAAGAGAGGTCTTCGAACTTTTTTTCCTCTTATATTACCGGCCCTTTAACAATAGTACTTTGAATCCCAAGCTGAGCTGAGAGTACAAAATTTTTTATGTAAGGAATACGCGAATCTATGGTTTTAATATTTTTCTGCATAAATTGAAGCAAAATGAATATATAAGAGAGCTCGCCAATGAAATTTTTAAAATTGTATAACCATTGGTACGTAAGATTTGTCGAATAGTTGCATACCTTGGCTATGGTTGGTTTGCAGTTGGAAATACCGCGGTCAATTATTAAAATGCTGCGCTCAGAATGTAGATTTTGGTTCTACGTGAAAATTTATGCTTTTGTTGGCCAAGTTTGGTTATACGTAAAATGTGCAAATATGAGATCAATAGCAACGAGATTTACCAACTTTACATTAATATTCTTATACACCATTCGCTCAGGATACAAAACTATTTACATCTTTTTTACTGTATTGTTGAAATTGTTCACTTTCAAGTAGAAACCATGCATTATCATACAGTGTTAAAAATTTAGGCGTTAAGGTGTACAACTTAGTCCATTCCTGGTAAACTAAACAAGCTAAATATGTTTCAAGGATACTATTTTAAGAGGCTCTTACTAGTGGCCATCATACTGAATATTTACTAAATTATATCAAGTTCTTTAAAAGTTATTCAAGAAACACTTTTTCCAGGGGCGTCCTTTAGGGGCTCACATCTCCGTAGGGAGGGCCTGGAGGAAAAAAATTTATAGGAACTTGTCACGTTATTTTTTCGTCTTCTATCTGAATCCGAGAGATTTCACACATTTTTCCGGGCACACACACACACACACACACACACACACACACACACAATATATATATATATATATATATATATATATATATATATATATACAGTATTAATTTCGGACTCAGATGACATACACAAAAGTTGACTGTGATCCTTAAATGTGTATAAAGTATTATAATACATCGTAACTAGAGAAATATACCGGGTGTCTAGAATCTACTCACGTTCTATGGCTATCCTTGTTATTATAAAAGATACAGAGTCGGTTAAATTAGCAAAGTTGGGCAGAATTACATTATAATTTAAATACCGATAAGAAAATTCAACATTGTTGCCAACGTTCTAAGATATTTGAAAATAACTAAAAATTGTCCAAATCTTCAATCGGCTATATCTTTTTTAATATTCAAAAAACGAAAAAGTTATAAAGAGACTTTTGATAGCTATTTTTACGCAAAATGGGAAAATGCGAATAAAAAATTTTGTAGTAATTATTTTTGAAGCTACAACCCAAACATACATTTTTTAAAATGTCAACTATAGGTGGCTATGGACTCAATGTATGGCTTATTTTTTTCTGATTTCAAAAATGTACAGCTTTGTATGTTTTATATTATTAGTTAACTCACAATTTTCAAAAAAAAAGGTAATTATAATATTTATTACACAAATTAAAGTGTACCGTGAAAATTTAAATTACAAAATAAGCTCATATTCCACTACTAAATTTGTTGAAACAACAAGAAATAATGTAGTACATTATCAAAATGAATTTAACTTACAACGAAGAGTAACAGCAAAAAATATAAACAGATAACACAATCATAGAAGTGCTTCAAAATGCCCTCCATTATTTTGAACACATATTTGACATCGTTTTAAAATTTGGTTTTGAACTTTTAATAAACTTTGTGTTCTAATTTGTTGTACAGCAACACGAATTTTATTTTTTAAATCGTCTAGATTACCAGGTTTTACTCGGTACACTTTATCTTTAATTGCACCCCACAAGAAAAAGTCCAGGGGGCTTAAGTCTAGAGATTGCGGCGGCCAAACTATTGGCCTCGATTTCCTATCCAATTATTCAAACGTTCCTGTAAATAGTTACACACAAGTAATCCATTGTGTGCTGGTGCCCCACCGTGTTGAAAATAATTCAAATTTTGAATTACGTTCAACGAAAGGTCGTCCAAGATTTCTTCAAATTCGTTTCGTAAAAAAGTTAGATATCTTTTGGAATTTAAATTGTATTCATAAAAAAACGACCCAAGGATTTTGGTACCAATAATACCGCACCAAACGTTTACTGAAAATGCATAGTGATTTCTCCTCTCAACAATAATATGAGGATTTTCTTGGGACCACTGGATATGACTTTTTCTAATGAAGATGCCGTTATTTGTAAATTTTGCTTCATCGGTAAAAATAATGGTTTTCGAGAATTGATTGTTTGCTTGACTTTCATTGCGTCGACCATGTAGCAAAACGTAATCTTTTCTGATAATCTTGAACTACAATGTATTTCCTATATGAAAATGATATGGCTTAAAATTATTTTGTTTCAAAATAACGTGGGCTTCATCTTTGGAAGTGTTACACTCTTTCGTAATTTCACGAAGAGATGTAGTAGGTTTAAATTCGACGTAAGCTAAAACACGGTTTTTCTGTTTCTGCGTCAACATTAATTTTAAAATTTGCAGGCTTAGTAAAAGCCCCATATTTTTTTAAATTCGATTCGAGTTTGGCAAATAATCTCACATCGGGTTGTCTTCTTTTCATATAAGTTTGAAGATATAACTCCGAAGCAGCATTAGCATCTCTGTTAGACACGTAATAGCAAAAAAGCATATCATTTATTTCTTCAGAAGAATAAGCCATTAATAAATTAATATTCACTTTTTGAGTACGAACTACAACTGGTTACAACAAATAATTCAATATCTACTATTTCACAGTCAATCAATGCAAAGTTTTGTTTTTCATTTTCACAGCACACCACGGGAAACATTGCATTTGTTTAGTAAATACTATAATTACAATTTTTTGAAAATTGTGAGTTAGCTAATAATACTAAACATACAAAGCTATACATTTTTGAAATCAGAAAAGAATAAGCCATCGAATGGGTTCATAACCACCTAAAGTTGCCATTTAAAAAAATGTATGTTTGGGTTGTACCTCGAAAAATAATTACTAAAATAATGTTTTATTCGCATTTTCCCATTTTGCGCAAAAATACCAATCAAAAGTCTCTCAAATAACTTTTTGGTGTTTTGAATATTCGAAAAGATATAGCGATTGAAATTATGGACGTTTTTAAGTTATTTTCAGATATCTTAGAAAGTTGGCAACAATGTTGAACTTTCTTATCAGCATTTGAATTATCATGTAATTCTGCCCAACTTTATTAATTTAACCGACTCTATATCTCTTATAATAACAAAGATAGCCACAGAACGTGGGTAGATTCTAGACATCCTGTATACAGTTTAAGTTTAAATCTGACTTGCCTCTTTGATAGCTCAGTTGGAAGAGCTCTGTTCTAGCATAGTAGAGGTCGTGGGATCCCATTCGAGTTAATATTTTACTGTATGTACTTTAAAAGTTCATTTTATGTATGTACTATATATATATATATATATATATATATATATATATATATATATATATATATACTATATATATTATATATATCATATATATATATATATATATATATATATACTATATGATTTATCTAAATATGTACGCTACGACAGACTTGTACCAACGTTTGTAGTTGAGTTAAATGTTCTTTAAGGCGAATGTTGATAGGCCGTTTAATTTGCCCTACATATATTTATTCACAGTTTTTACAGTTAATTTTATAAATTCCCGACGTATCCTGCTTATTCACTTAATCTTTGGATTGCCTAAATGAGTTTGCAAACTATTATCTGAACTAGTGACTGTTTTTAAACTAATTTTTGAAACGATTTGAGATGGACATTTTGTATAAGCTGAACAGTTTGGTATTTTTACATACTATGTTTCTAATTGCTGTCTAGCACTGCCTAACGTAGTTACATTCGGAACCCTCATCTTATGTGTTTCTTTCCTAACTATATTCATGACAACGTCATATAAAACCCCATTACAAGTAGAAATTTCTTTAATTATTCGTAATTCGAAAATTCTTTTTTATTTGAACTGAAAGAGGAAAATTAAGCATGTTTGAATAGAAAATTTGATAAAATAATTGGATGAAAATTGCAAAAAGTACGTGAGCCAGTAAGATTCGAATTTCGGAAAATATTCAACAATAGTCAAAATTTAATTTAGATCATTTAGAACTTCAAACTGTTAAAAATCTCAAAACTAAACATTCTTTTTATCTCATAGCGGATAAAGCCAATCAAGTCAAAAAAAAAGCATTAGTTCCTAAAATGAAAGGTTTTATGAGAATGTACAAAAGTTGTGGATAACTCTCTTGGGTTTCGACTAACGGTATCCAATCCCGTACTACCTACAATGTATTGCATATGTATGATTCATAAACCAAGTAATGCTATGCTACCCATTGTTTCTGGTATTAATGCACCTATTTATCTACTGTCCGTATGGATGTCTTGCAAATATAATAATATTTCCCATCAAAAGCCCAACTTTAGTGTTTTAAATTGTAATGTAACACATTGAACTTACAGAAAATGAAATTTGAATCTCATTCCACGTTTATTTAGTGATTTCGATTGTTCCAATAGATCAACTTTAGTTTATTTCGAATAGATTTTGAAACAAAACCATTTGAACAATGCAGAAGCAGAATAAATCCTTAAATTTGACACAGTCTTAAAACGTGATTTGCCTTATTTTCCTACAGTTTGGATTAGTTACTTGAATGATGTGTTTGCCGTCCTTAATACTAAAATTTGTAGACACTTTAAGCTCTAAATTTCCCGCAATCAAATTTATTTATGGGATTGAGATAGAAATGATGGTAAACTAGATGTAGATGTATATCGTAAGTAAACTAATACTAAACGATTCTTAACCAATGATTCCAGTCTTCCTTCTTCTTTCGATTCAAAATTATAATAAATAATTACGCACTATTAGATAAATTACTGCATACAATAGGTTTTCAGATGACGTGCTTATGAATATGGTTAGGAGACAAACACATACGATGAGAGTTAAGAGTGTAACTAAAGGCAGCACTAGAATCAAAGTATCTAAAATTACCAAACGATCAAAGGGTCTATCTAAAATCTTTTCTAAAGTTAATTTGAAAAGCCACTATTTCAGATAATAGTTCGAAATCTCATTTAGGCAATCCAAAAAATCCAGTACTTAAGTCGGGTAGGTCGGGGATTTATAAAATTAATAGTAATTAATTGTGATGTAGGGCACACTAAACGATCCACCAAAATTTGGGAGCCCTACACATGTTTGATAACAGTCATGTAGTAGGTAAGGTATCTTTAATCAAGCACATTAATAATGAATGCCAACTTGATTGGTATGAAAGTTTAGAGATCTTCAAAAACTAACGAATTCTAATGAATAAATGGCATCTTTACATTTACTTTAAATGCTATTTTGATGGTATATAATCGTTGATTAGTGCAAACATTGACAAAATGTATACCATGTGCAAGTAATTATATACGTTGCAACAGCAATTGCAACTGTCGTCACTAGAACTTTTTTTTTATAAATAAGATAGTAATAATAAGATTTAATAAGATGTGTTTTAGAGTCGTCTACTTACATTCTTCACTATTTCATGTATGTTTATATCTAAAAATGAACGTTGCTTTGTCCATTATACGTTCTTAAATCATTAAGTTTTTGCGTTATCTATTTTTTTATGTATTAAGAGGCGTAGCAAAACGCTTTGGAATGACTAGTGCGCTATAAAATAATATAAAATATATTTCTACAGTAATAAAATACTCATTTTTGTTGTATTGTAAGAATCTGATATTGACGGGGATACAATAATATATTTTTGTCCAACAGTTGCAGTTTTTCACGTGTTTTATACGTTAGTTTTCAGTGACTAAAATCAAATTTTATTGACTAGTGACTAAATTTTATATCAACAACGTATTTATGACAACCGGTCGACCGACCATGACAACCAAGACCGGCCTGCTTCACTCTTTTTTATAATGTCTTCAAGTTTTTCGTTAAAAAAATGCAACTGTTGGACAAAACGTCGTATATCACACGTGAGTGAAATGCCATGATAAGCACGTGAGAATTTGTCGCACTCGCGCAAGCGCTCATGCGCCAAAAAACTCGTTTGTAATGGCTTATTTCACTCACTTGTAATATAATCTATGTACATTATCTACAACCATTTAATAATAACGCATAATACCTATGATAGTAAGAGTATTATGCTATGCATAATACAACAAGTGTAATTATAAATTCATAATAATCCAAGAGCTACGTGGGTCTGCTACTGGTAATCCGGCAAATCTTCCCATGATAATTTTTCCATTACTATTGACACCACCGACATTAGTATTGGTACTACACCTATTGCAATGAATTTATAAATGCCCTAATCTTACAATTAATTTAATTAATAAATCATAAAATTATAATAACCAGGTCTATTCCAACAAAAATTAGAAACTAGTCAACGTCAATCTTATTTTTCTAACGCTAATTTTCGAACTGTTTTTGACTATTTGTCACACATTTGATTGGCACTGACCGGTTTATGATTTTTATTAGAACAAACCTTATATTAACATTTTTTGATAATCTTTTAAAGCTCTCTAATTTTCCAGTTGAGACATTTTTGATTTGATAAAACTAAAATTCGTGTCTTCTCTAATTTTTGCACGCTCTAAAAATGAAACTCAAACCTTATTAACGTCATAATCTTTTAGCACTATTAAAAATAAAATTTTTCGAAAAATAAAAAACTCCAAAAAAAGTTTCCCATACGAAATCAACTTTTTGGCGAACACTGTATAAATGAATGGTTATAGATAAAGTATAGTATTTGACTCGCGTATAATGGGCCATAATAGACTCTGATGATTATATCACTCGCCGTAAGCTGCTCGTGTTATAATCATCCTCTTTTATTATGGCCTACATTATATGCTCGTTAAATAATATACTATTATAAGAAACTAATATGCTGTTTTAGGTTCTAGTTAAGTAACAGCGAAGTACAACAAAATTTATAGTACCAGTGCTGAGGTCATGGTAATCAAGTGAATTTGTTAAATTTGTTTAGTATGATAGAGATAAGTAAAAATAAAAATACAAAATGAGTAATAATACATACAGTGTTGCCCTGGAGTTAAATATAACCAGAATAGCCCCATAGTAGGATAATTCCGGGTTAGATGGCTCTGCAAGTGAGATGACTCGGTCGTCCATTTCCCTACTTTCCAATTTTCCCACTATTTATGTTAGTGCACCGTAACCTGTGGACAAGCTGCAGCACACATTATGTTTTTGTGTGCTAAACTGTGAAATTAGCTAAGTTATGCATGGCAATGAAATTTGTTACCCCTTGAATTTTTCTGCTTGTTACTTAACTTGTCATTTACTCAGATATTACATGAAAAATGATGTTTTCTTGGTATAAGTATAAGATGTTGATGTAGTATTTAGAGGTTATATTTACATTCGTGTGTTGATATGGTATCGTGTCGTTATTGACTTTATATTTTAAGGAATAGTTGACCCAATATAAAATTACTATAATCATTATAATTGTTGCTTTTTTACAGATATGCCGACTGAATACAAAAGAAAACGTCTTAATTTGAGAGGATCATGGACACAAGAATCACTTTCAAGTGCTGTAGGCTCAGTTAACAGCAACAGAATGGGTATAAATGCTGCCTTTAGTGTCCCGGCTTCTACGTTGAGGAGAATAATAAGGAATAATAACGTGTCTAAGAAAACGTTGAGACCGCCTGCATCGACGGAAGGTTAAAATAAAGAGAAATTAAAAATGCATTAATAAGTGACAAAAGCACACTTTGCACCTACTCGCGAGAGTGTTAGATGGATGGCATTTCGTTGAGCTTAGGCATAAACCATAAATTCAACAGAGACAAAGAGTTAGCCGGATATGATTGGTTAAACTCGTTTTTAAAGCGTCACCAAGACCTCACAATTAGAAAATCCGAAGGTGTTTGACTGGCTTGGTGGCAAGGTACGAATAAGTTAGCAGTTGGAGCGTAATTCCAGCTTTTGGAGAGCACCTTACGTGACAATGATCTCATGAACAAATCAGCCAACATCATCAATATAGATGAGACAGGATCTAAGAATATTGTAGCTGTCACTTCCTCTGAAAACCAGAGCCTTGTAATGCTGAAGGTTCGTTTTTATCGCCTGCATGTACTCATAAACGGAAGAATAAGAAGGCTGAGTATGAATATGGAATGCCTGCTGGTTAGGGTGTATATATGAATCCCAAATCTGCTAACATCAGCATTGACTTATTCCTGAACTGATTAAAAACCCACTTTACATCTAAAAAGCCAAGTGGAACTGTATTTTTGATTTTGAATGGTCACTTAACTCACTGCAACTCTGTCGAAATGCTGGAATATGCAGAGAACACTAGAATAATATTATTGTGTCTCTCCAGTCACACCACGCAATTTTTGCAACCCCTGCACCGAGCTTTTTTGAAAATCTTGACACATTTTGCTAAAGCTTGTGACTTATTCTTCAAAGCCAACGCTACCACAAAAATCGACAGGATGATATTCGGCACACTATTATCAGATGCATGTTCGAAATCAGTAACTGTCGAGAATGAAATATCATCTTTTAGAGCACTGCAATCCACCCGTTCAACCCAGCCGTCATTCCAGATTGCGCATTCTTGACTGAAGATCTTCAACCCGCAGAATATCAACAACCGGAAGAGCATCAACCCGAAGAATGTCCACCCGAAGAACATCCACCTGAAAAACATCTACCTCATGCATCAGAAGATACAAACAAACATAATGAACCAGAATATCCCTTACCTGGCTGTTCAAATGCTATTGATGAGTTAACTCCTGTTAAAGACCCGTCAAGTGCTGCTCAAAAAGCCAGAAAACGTGGGAAACGTTTGGCATCATCCCAGAACATTGAAAAAAAGGAAGTGTCAAAATAAGAAAATTAGAGTTGGAAAAACCTAGAGCAACAAGAGCAACAAAACGACTCAAAATTTCACGCAGGACCAAACCCAAAAAGTTGTGAATGATTCATCTTCGGATGAGAATGTTTCCGACTTTGTTTCCCAGGAGACTGATCATAGCCCTGAGGATGATGACAGTGCTGAATGCGTAGGATGTGGAGAGCAGTACCTCTCTACGTTAAAGCAAGAGAGTTGGGTTCAACACTTAACCTGTAGAAAATGGTTCTACGACGGGCATTTAAAGTTTGTTAACCTTTGTGATTGGCGTGAATGATTTTTAGCTACCTGAATGACGGATCATCTCACCCGGATAATCCGGTATAGACGGCCTTGTATTTAATCCCCCAAACTTTGAACTGAACTGCATTGTGATGTGAGGTCACTAGGGTTTGGATCATATTATTGCAAAGGCAAGAGGGTAGTATTTTTTAAACTTGTGTTTTGTTGTAGTCACAAATCTACCTGCTAAATCAAATATCACAGTTTTAAATCCCAACATTGTTTCTTATGTTATCAAAAGCTTCACACTTATTTGTATGGGATTAATATTAAAACAGTAACTGACTGTGACAGTTTTAGGTAACAATATATTAATCCTTAAATTGCTAGATGATCTTTATTTTTACAAAATTATGATTACAATGAACTGGGAAAAAAGTGGGTTGTATCGATGCGCCTGGCAATTGTTTGAAAGTGTTCTAAAAGGGGATACACTTCACCAGGCATTAGCATTTAAACTAGCTCAAGATAAAGATCTTCTGAGTGCAAGGTATGTTCCTTGAGACAAGAGGGAATTGCTTTATTGCAAATTATTGAAAATAGTGTTATAATGACAGGTTATTATTTAGACCCCAGTATATTAACTTGGCTATAAGTATAGTTAATAAACAAAATACACCTGCATACTACACAAAGTTAAAAAATACCGAAAGCTTTTCAATAGCTAAACCATCATCATCCGGGGTCGACTAGTCGCTGAAGATGGTAACTTAACAATTGAAACGCGTTCGATGTTCTTTAATTTTGTGTGGTGCAAGGGTGTATTTTGTTTGTTGGAGATTTTTCATATAATTGTATAGTATAATTGATTTTGAAAAATCATTTCCTTCAATTTTTTTACATCGTTTTCTTAATTGCGTTGTTGTTTGTCAAAACATTTCTTATGTAACCAATATTTTGCAATATCTGGATGGTTGTAAGATATTTAACGATAACTCAACTCTGAATAATAATATTGACCTTTTTTACAAATCCAAAGAATCAATTTTTTACGTCACAAACCACGCCCACCGGGATACCTTGGCCGCAATTTTGTTTTTTTGTGACGTCACTATTGGGACACCATTGAGTCGCCATTTTCTTATATATCCCCACGTGGGGATCGTATTCTTTTCACCTAATTTATTTACACATTGGGGGTCCAAGCCTTGTAAGACGGTAACTTGTTCGCGGGCTTCGCCCCTGTAATAAAAATTGTATTCTAGTAATGGGGAAGAATTAGTAAATAAGACATGTAAGGATGACAAGTGTTTTCATAATAAAAAGATTTTATTTAATCTGTTATTAATATTTATTAGGGTTGTTTTTATCCAGGATATAAAAACCTAGTACTTAAACGATTATGTTCTATACAGCCTTAGTGTTTAAATTTAAGCCCTAGCTCAAATCTTTCAATATCAGGGGTTAGCATATTGTATTTATGACTATTAATTTCTATCTGAGTTTAAATATCATTCTGATCTAGATAACTGTTTTTTACAATGTGTTTTCGTAATGGGGTGTATTATAAAGGAGACTGCATAATTGCTATTAACATTATTATTACATTTCTTTTGAGTTCCATTCGAGGGTTGTGGCCTTTACCTATATACGAATTTTATTACAACAACATGCTTATCTTTACCTTGAGAAAGTCACCTTCAACATTATACATAATTAAATATGAGTAATTAACTTTTGCTTTACAAAACACGCTTTAAACGATTTTCACCTTAAGAACGTTAAATTATGTGTACAAGGTCTAAGCAGAAATAAAATGGATTAAGTAGTACACATATGCTTTATAGATTGTTTTTACATTTCGTTTTGAGCGCCTTTTAATGGCGTAAAATTGTTTTGGATTTTAATAATTGGCTGTCTTGTTTTAGTACTAATAATGGTTAATTAGGAATCTCTTTATACAGCACTCATAAGTAAGAGTGTGTTGGTTTAGGGATGACGTTTTAAAATCAATTGCATTACTTTTAACACCCAGATTAAACTACGTAAATTGATTGATTATTGATATGGAATATCACACTTTCCTCAAAAAAAGTCAAATATATTCATAGCCATAAAGCTTATAATACAGATTAACTACTGTTTAATTATATAGATCAGGGTCGCAAAAAAGGTGCTACACTAAATTGTTGAAAACATTTTCAAATCTAGGTAATCCATAACCTCCTATGTTAAATATTGGTGTGAAGATATTTTCGGTGGCCAAAACTTTTGGGATGGGTGCACTTCCCCTTATGTTCAAAATTAAGTAAGACAGGTGTAGGGTGTCGGAACATGTTCTCGGGTCTTCGCCCCGTGTCGTGATTGAAGCTTGTTCGTGGGCCTTCGTGTATTGTCGTGGTACCCTTGGCGGAAAATTTCAGTTTGTATTATAATAAGGGGTCTAATTCTAACCTGTAAGACAGGTGTAGGGCTACGCAACTTGCTCTCGGGGCTTTGCCCCCTTGTTTGAATTTGTATTTTATGTCTCTGTAGGTTACGGCTAGAAATATGAATTTGTATTGTAATAAGGGGTATAATGCTAACATGTAAGACAGATGTAGGGCTTAGCAACTTACTCTCAGGCCTTGGCCCTTCGACAAAAAATTTTAATTTGTTTATGGCGCCATCTATGAGGGTAGATTTGAACTTGTATTATAATAAGAGGGCCTAATGGTAACTTATAAGACAGACATAGGATCTCGAAACTTGCTTTCGGGTCTTAGCCCCTGGACCCTTGGCGGGAATTTGAATTTGAATGTGTATGTGAGTACTGATTACTTATTCCGAGACATTTGAACTTGTATTCTAATAAGGTGCCTATTGCTAACTTATAAGACAGACACAGTGCTCTCCGAAACTTGCTTACGGGTCTTATCCGCATGATCCTTTGCGGGAAATTTCAATTTATGTTTAAGTGTTTACATTCTGATTACTTACTGCGAGAAATTTGAACTTGTATTCTAATAAGTCGGCCTAATGCTATCTTATAAGACAGGTATAAGGCCTCAAAACTTGCTCTCGGGGATTAGACGCCAGGCCCCTTGGCGGGAAATGTTAATTGGTATTCTAATAAGAGGGGCCCTAATGCTCACTTGTAAGACAAGTGTAGGGCTTCGCAACTTAATCTCGGGGCTTCGACACCTTGTCCTGACTCCTAGGTGTAAAATCTGAATTAGTTAATAGCGCCATCTACTTGTGTATAGACTAACGAATGTTTTCTGCCATATCCCTGGCGCCACCTAGCGGTATATTTTGAAAGTGCATACAGGTCCCTGCAATGGTTATGGTGGGAAGTTTGAAATAAGTCGTCCAACGCTAGCTTTTAAGGTAAGACGTATGAATCTGGGCCTCATATAGGTAAAATTTTGCGACGCGAGTCTTTCAGCGAAGGCTGTTTCGGTGACCCCCACTCCAACCCTCACCGAACATAACCGAGATTGTAAGACAGGTGTAGACCGTCGCAACTTGCTTGTGGGCCTTCGTGTATTATCGCGGTACCCTTGGCGGAAAATTTAAATTTGTATTATAATAAAGGGCCTAATGCTAACTTATAAGACAGGTGTTGGGCTGCGCAACTTGCGCTCGGGGATTTGTCTCTTGTCGAAGCCCCATTGTCGGAAGCTTTGAATTTGTCTTTAAGTCGCTGCAGGTTATGGCTGGAAATATGAATTTGTATTTTAATAAGGGTGCAATGCTAACTTATAAGACAGATGTAGGGCTTAGAAACTTACTCTCGGGTCCTCAACCCTCAACCGAAAATTTGAATATGTCTGTGGAGCCATGTATGAGGGGAAATTTGAACTTGTCTTTTAGTAAGGGTCCTAACGCTAACTTATAAAGCAGACATAGAGCTTTCGGTCTTAGCCCCTGTTCCATTGGCGGGAAACTTGAGTTTGAATTTGTGTTTAAGTGTTTACATCCTGATTACTTATTGAATTACTTATGGAAATTTGAACTTGTATTCTAATAAAGTGTCTATTGCTATCTTATAAGACACACATAGGGCTTCACAACTTGCTTTTAGATATTATCCCCTGGCTTCTTGGCGGGAAATTTGAATTTGTATTTAAGTGTTTACATTCTGCTTACTTATTGCGAGAAATTTGAACTTGTATTCTAATAATCGGGCTAATTCTAGCTTGTAAGACAAGTGTAGGACTTCGCAACCTACTGTCGGAGCTTCGACACCTTATCCTGACCCCTAGTTGTAAAATCTGAATCTGTATTTAAGTGTTTGTAGGTTAAGGCGGGCCCGCCATAACCTGCAATGACTTAAATACAATTTCAAATTTTCCTCCAGGGGCGAATAATCGAAAGCAAGTTGCGAAGCCCTATACTTATCTTATAAGTCATTATTAGGCCCCCTTATTAGAGTACAAGTTCAGATTTCTCGCAATAAACAATCAGAATTTAGAGACTCAAAGATTTAATAAAACATTGAAAACAAAGATGTGGCAAGGAAATAAACACCGAGAGCATGTTGTGAAGTCCTACACCTGTCTTACAAGTTAGCATTAGGGCCCCTTAATAGAACACAAATTCAAATCCCAGAATGCAACCTAATACAAATTTAGGTTTTCCGTCAAGGAGTCCACCTTATTACAATATAGATTAAAATTTACTACCTCAACCTTCAGAGGCTTAAATACAAATTCAGATTTTACACCTAGGGGTCCGGACAAGGTGTCGAAGCTCCGAAAGTAGGTTGAGAAGCCCTACACTTGTCTTACAAGTTAGCATTAGTGTCCCTCTTATTAGAATACAAATTGAAATTTCCCGCCAAGGAGCCAGGCTCCTGGAGTCTAAGCTCCGAGAGCAAGTTGAGAAGCATTATACCTGTCTTATAAGCTAGCATTAGGCCCGCTTATCAGAATACAAGTTCAAATTTCTCGCAATAAGTAATCAGAATGTGAACACTTAAATACAAACGCAAATTTCCCGCTAAGGGAAAAGGGGCTAAGACCGAAAGTAACTTGAAAAGCCCTATGTCAGGACAAGGTGTCGAAGCCCCGAAAGTAAGTTACGAAGCCCTACACTTGTCTTACAAGTTAGCATTAGGGCCCCTCTTATTAGAATACCAATTAACATTTCCTGCCAAGGTGCCTGGGGTCTAAGCCTCGAGAGCAAGTTTTGAAGCCTTATACCAGTCTCATAAGATAGCATTAGGCCCCCTTACTATAATACAAGTTCCCCTCATAGATGGCTCCACAGACAAATTCAAAGTTTTGGTTTAGGAGCGAGGGCCTGAGAGTACGTTGCTAAGCTCTACATCTGTCTTACATGTTAGCATTACATCCCTTATTACAATACAAATTCATATTTCCAGCCCTAACCTGCATAGACTTAAATACAGATTAAAATTTTCCGACAATGGGGCCTCAGCAATTGGCAAAGCCCCGAGAGCAAGTTGCGCAGCCCTACATCTGTCTTACAGGTTAGCATTAGACCCCTTATTATAATACAAATTGAAATTTTCCGAGAAGGGTGCCACGACAATACACGAAGGCCGACGAACAAGCTCCGATCACAACAAGGGGCGAAGACCCGAGAACAAGTTGCAACGACCTACACCTGTCTTACTTAATTTTGAACATAAGGGGAAGTACATCCATCCTAAAAGTCTCGGCTAGCGAAAATGTCTTCACACTAATGTTTAACATAGGAAATTATAGATTGCCTAGATTAGAGAATGTTTTCGATAATTTACTGTAGCACCTTTTTTTGCGACCCTGATCTATATAAATGAAGAGTAGTTAATCTGTATTATAAGCTTTATGGCAATGAATACATTTGACTGTTTTTAAAGAAGGTGTGATATTCCATATCAATAATCAATCAATTTACGTAGTTTAATCTGGGTGTTAAAAGTAATGCAATTGATTTTAAAACGTCATCCCTAAACTAACACACTTTTACTTATGAGTGCGGTATAAAGAGGATTCCCAATTAATCATTATTAGTACTAAAACAAGACAGCCAATTATAATAAAGTATATGTGTAACCATTTGATGCATTTTATTTCTGCTTACACCTTGTACACATAACTTAACGTTCTCAAGGTGAAAATGGAAATGGAACTCAAACGAAATATAATAATAACTTTAATAACGATTATGCAGTCTCCTTTGTAATAAAACCCTATTACGAAAACACATTATAAAAACAGTTATCTAGATCAGAATGATATTTAAACTCAGATAGAAATTACTAGTCATAAATACAATATGCTAACCTCTGATATTAAAAAATTTGAGCTAGCGCTTAAACTTCAACATTAAAGACTGCATAGAAAATAGTCGTTTAAGGACTAGGTTTTTATATCCTGGATAAAAACAACCCTAATAAATATTAATAACAGATTAAACAAAATCTTTTTATTATGAAAACACTTGTGATCTTTACATGTCTTATCTATTAATTCTACCCCGTTATTAGAATACAATTTTTATGACAGGGGCGAAGCCCGCGAACAAGTTACCGTCTTACAAGACTAGGACCCCCAATGTATAAATAAATTAGGTCACAATCTGTAGATGGGATTAAAAGAAATGTAATAATAATTTTAATTATGCAAATTCCCTTGATAAAAACGGGTCCTAACAAATAACAGATTAAATCTTTGTATTCTCAGCTGAAAAAAATACAATCCCCATGTGGCCATATACAAAAAAATGGCGACCAAAGGTGTCCCACGGGTGACGTCATAAAAAAACAAAATCGCGACCAAGGTGTCCCGGTGGTCGGGGCTTGTGACGTAAAAAAGTGGAGGGGATGGTGTCCCGGTACTACTCATAAGTAACTTTTTTCACCTACATCGAATATCAAACATTTTAATTTGCATAATTACTCAGTCAGGAGTTATTTAAATCTGCCAAAAACTACGTACAGAGCGTTTCATAAAAGTTGCAATTAATGCATCTAACTCAAGATACGATATATCTCGGAAATTATAAGATTTGAGCGAAAGATGTTTAAAAAAATGAATGGTTTACATTAGACTACAACATTAGGTTTCCATTTGAAAATTTTGTAAAAATTGTCACATCCACTGAAAGTCATTACCCAGTATAATACAATACATTACAAAAGCCATTTTATCAGAAATCCAAACTTCATTATGAAGACTATTATTTCACTCAACAATACATATCAATTTCTATTGGTAGAATATACAATGTTTTTTTAAATTTGACATTTTCTTTAAACAATATTGAATAGTAAAATATACTAACTAACGTAATTAATAATTTTATGCATCACCTTTGTGGAACTTATTGGAGAAATACATTACTTTAAAATAATTTATTTGGCTTTCCATTTTAGATCTTAAAATGCAAGCTTTCATCATTAAAATATAATTAAAGTAGTTATCTTTTTTTGGGTTTTTAATGGTATATTTGTATATTAATGTAATACAATCTAAACGTTTCCATAACACTGTGAATGTTATTGAAACGTTTAGATTGTATTACATTAATGTACAAATACACCATTAAAAACCCAAAAACCGATAAATATCTTAAATTCTGACATTGAATTCCAATTTCACATTACAACATAACTTGACATTTTGTTTATCCTTGATGATACCTTTCAGGCAAAAGCGTCATTTGGTTTTAACTAGACTAGATTGCGATTACGATAAATCGCGATACTTGTTTAATAATGCAGCTAAATCCAGTATCCTTGACATTTTAATTAAGGTAAGAATTATTTAGATTGTTAATTATATACCCTCGGTATAAACAGTAGTTGTTACTTCTGTTCTTTTTTTTAGTACTCGCATCTATTAATTGAGTAATTTACAAAAAAATAATTATAGTATGTTAAGATTTATGCATCCTCATAAATTTCATTATAACTAATCTTACAATAGTTCTGCAATTTATGTTGGGTGCTAAGATTTTACTTTCAATATTCAAACAGGAGTATTAAAATACTTTAAGAATAATTTTTGAAAATTATAATATTAATGATAAGTAATAGTAATGAATTTTTAAAATGGTAGGTACTGAAGAAGGTTCTTTAAAGTAGTGCTTTGAATACAACTTGGGTTAGACCAGGGATACCAATAATGTCTTTATAAATCTCAAACTAAAAAGGAGTAGTTTTTTTTTGATATCGCTGAGTTTTGGTGTTTTCTACAAGTCTGTTACAATTGTGGTGTTCATTGCCATTTCATTATTTAATATATCACTAGCATTTAAAATAGTGTAAACCACTGTCCACATTTAGGGGTCTTTCTATTTCACTACTATCAAAGTAAAAAGTTCAGTCAACTGGCTTTAAACTATGGAGGGGTACAATCGAATGATTTCAACAATCGAAGCTTCAGCTCTCTAGTGAAATTTATAATCAAATAAACATTCGAATGATTTTATTTCGAAGAATGACATCACTTAGGTCAATCTCTCCTTTCTTAGGGGAACACGAGAGTAGAAAGGAGGCACCTACCGACGAAATTTTGTTTTTGGTGACGTTACCCTTGGGGCACCTTTGGTCGCCATTTTTTTAATATATATAAAAGATTTTATTTAATATTTATTAGGGCCCGTTTTTATCAAAGGAGATTTCATAATTGTTATTAAAGTTATTATTACATTTCTTTTAATCCCATCTACAAATTGTGTCTTAATTCATTTATGCATTGGAATCTGGTCGCGGGCTTCTTAATCTGTGCTTATTATTACTAAACAGTTACACAACTTCATTTATATGAATTGGAAAGTAGCAACCAGCCGTCGACATTGTGTTAATTAATGTGTTTACAAATACTCTGAAATTTTGCTGCTACAAAACTACATTAAGGTCTAAATTAAATATTAGGCGAAATAATAATCATTTTTATCCTGATGCAATAGCGCTTCTTTTATGCGGGCAGATTCTCTATCTAAGCGGTCAGCACCTATACATTCGAAAAAATTATACCTGATTTATTTGTATGTTCAATGTTCAATTACTCTCTCTCACACACACACACGCACGAACGCACGCACCCACCCACCCACATACACGCACACACGCATACACTCACACACGCACACACGCACACACGCACCCACGCACCACGTACCCACGCACCCACGCACCCACGCAACCACGCGCACACGCGCACACACGCGCACACGCACAATTGGATATACATCAAACTATTATTGCTAATGCACGATTTAAGAACACATGCTAGCTTCTAATAAATATTAAGTAGGCAACAACAACAAATAGGATTATTTTGGTGTTAAAGGATAAGCACGATTAAACAGATACCTGTGATTGCAGATTTTTTTCACCGAAAATTTTTCTGCAATAGAAGTTGATCATGTACGCCTTTTTCTCTTGTTACGGAACTCTTAATTAAAACAACTAAACTACTAAAAACGCTTTTATTTATCAGAGTAGAATGGTTGAAAAACAATCATTATACAGTAATTTGATTATCTCATCATTTATAACTAAACATGTAGTGTAAAACTTATTTACAAAGTCAAGCAAGACTAGATTAATAAATTCATGGTTTTTAAGATATATCGCCGGCTTAAGCGGCAGCAGAGATGGTTCGTCGAGGTGGACGTCGCACTGGAGCAGCACAAGATGAGGATACGTGTATGCATTTCAACATTACTTTATTCATTATTACATATACATATTTAAAACATATTAAAAGCGTCATTACATCACACTTTTCAAAATTAACAATATATTACCACTTCATTTTCACCTTTCATACTTATAATTCCATATCTACACTAATTACACGTTGCTTCATTACGCTCCTTGATGTATTGCTGAGCTGAATTCTCTTCATCATCCTGTGCATTTCATAAAACCCTAAATCTAGTTTCATTATTTCGTTTATTTTCCTTAGCAGCTCGCCTATCCTCGTATTTTCTCGTATAGACGAGAGCATAGGCTTAATACCTTTTCTTTACTTCCCACTGCTATCGTGC
The DNA here is from genome assembly GCA_036346205.1 of Vesta saturnalis. Taxonomy (NCBI): domain Eukaryota; kingdom Metazoa; phylum Arthropoda; class Insecta; order Coleoptera; family Lampyridae; genus Vesta; species Vesta saturnalis. The sequence goes on along the minus strand of JARFJB010000618.1, from coordinate 1,016,164 downwards.
GTACTACTTTCGTCATTTCTGCTAAACTGAATTGCGCGCTTCCAAACAGGCCTTTTACAGGGATCCTTTAAAGCTCTAACCGTGAAAAATTCTTGTGAACTGATTCTATTTTAGATTTTTTAAGAATTGTAACATGATCCCTCACGTGTGCATTGACCAAACCTAAAACAGTGCGTTCATTTATTAATCTAACCTAATATTGCAAGTGTATTCGGTCTAACCTAATAACGTAAGAAACGAACAAGAGACGATAGAGACGAGGAGAGGCTAGGGGGGCGAGAGGAGAGAGAGATCAACTTCTATTATAGAAAATATTCTCTAGATGACGTCACAAACAATCAAGTCTGTTTTTTAAAAATAAGTGTAATCTAATTGGCGGGATTTTTTGTCACGCGCAAAGAACGTGTACACCATATAATTCGGATCTAATTATCATAAAGGCTTTACTTATGCAGAACTTACATTTTTTCCACATATATTAGATGTGCTTGAATAATAAAATGTTATTGCGTTTACATAACTGTTGAAAGCAGAAACTAATAATTTTGTGGTGATAGGAGGGCTCTAAGCATCTTATATTGTTCACATAGGTAAAATTTTACGACGCTAGGCTTTCGGCGAAGACTGTTTCGGCGACCCCGCTCCACCCCCGTAGGGCGTTGCAACTTGTTCTCGGGTCTTCGCCTCTTGTCGTGATCGTGGCGCAAAATTTGAATTTTTATTATTATAAGGGGCCTGGTGCTAAATTGTAAGACAGGTGTAGGGCTGCGCAACTTGCTCTAGGGGTTTTGGCCCCAGGCCCCTTGGCGTGAAATTTGAATTGGTATTCTAATAGTGCTAACTTGTAATATAAGCACTTCGCAACTTACTCTCGGAGCTTTGACACCTTGTGCTGACCCCTAGGTTTCTGTACGTTAAGGCTGTAAATTTGAATCTGTATTCTAATAATAAGGTGGACCCCTTGACGGAAAGTCTAAATTTGTATTTAATTCTCTGCATTCTGTTTGGTTGTGGTGGGGAATTTTAATTTCTATTCTAATAAGGGACCCTAATGCTAACTGGTAAGTCAGGTGTAGGACTTTACAACTTGCTCTCGGGGTTTAGCCCCTTTACACATCTTGGTTTTCAATGTTTTATTAAATCTTTCAATCTCTAGATTCTGATTGTTTATTGCGAGAAATCTGAACTTGTATTCTAATAAAGGGGCCTAATGCTGACTTATAAGACAGGTGTAGGGCTTCGCAACTTGCTTTCGTGTCTTCGGCCCTGGAGGAAAATTTGAAATTGTATTTAAGTCATAGCAGGTTACGGCGGGCCCGCCATAGCATTAGATCCCCTTATTATAATACAAGCTCAAATTACCCCCACATAGATGTCTCCACAGACAAATTCAGATTTTGGTCAAGGGGTGAGGGCCTGAGAGTAAGTTGCTAAGCCCTACATCTGTTTTACAAGTTAGCATTATACCCCTTATTACAATAAGAATTTAAACTTCTCGCAATAAGTAGTCAGAGTGTAAACACTTAAATACAAATTCAAATTTCTCGCCGAGGGACCAGGGGGCTAAAACCCGAAAGCAAGTTACGAAGCCCTATGTCTGTCTTATAAGTTAGCATTAGGCCCCCTTATTACAATACAAATTCAAATTTCCCTTCATAAATGGCGCCACAAACAAGTTTAAATTTTTGGCCGAGGGGCCTAGTGCCTAAGAGTAAGTTGCTAAGCGCTACATATGTAGCATTATACCCCTTATTACAATACAAATGCATATTTCCAGCCATAACATGCAGAGGCTTAAATACAAATTTATTATTCGATAAGAAAATTGTTTTTTACATAACCTTTTGGCTTGAAGGCACTACATCATACATCCTCATACATTAGTTTATTACATAGTGTACAATTAAATAAACGATAAATTCCTCATTGGATATAAATCAAATAAAAAATAAAACTTCGTTATTGTTTTCCTATACTTAAAGAACCATAAAGCATGTATCCCTTTTGAGATTACTTAGAGTGGAAAAACTTTTGGTTCGAACCAAAAAAAATTGAGGAAATTATAAAACAGCTTACTAAGATATATGAACAAATCGCGTTGGCTAGCCATTCCAAGAACCCACGGTGGCAAACAGAACGTACTTTGCCGAGTAATAAGCTTGTGTTATTAGGCTCGCCCATCCAACTTGACAGTTTTGTTCAGTTTAAATCTCTGAATGCAAAACAGCAAACTATTGCATCCGCGACCCTGTGCGTAACCGACAGCGACCGTATAACGAGGTGGTGAAATCAAACATTTGCATTGGTAAAAGAATTTAAACTTTCACCATTTGACATGTTAAATAACGCTTTATTTGGGAATTATTTATTCGCAAGGTTTCAGACAGAAACTCTATCCTTCGTCAGACGTAGTATGAAAGGCACAAATTTTGCCAAAATAAGATCAAAATGACATGAATAAGGTAACCAGAGAATTAAACTTACATCACTTTTGTAGACTGTATAACTTTGAGTTCTTGAAAATAGGTACCAAGGTATCCTTGTTCAAATTGTTAGGTTGTTTCAGAATTTCAATAGCTTCTCAAAACTTCTTTGTATACCAGTTATATAGTGTAGAGTGTTTGAGGCATGTTCAGCAATTGCTGATTTAGTAAGATGAAGTAAGCGTAAATGTCTTTTGTGTTCTGTTAACCGGTTCTTAATGCTTCTTTCAGTTTCATCAATGTAGACTTTATCAGAAGATCACGTTACTTCGTAAACACCACATGTGTGTATTGGTATGTGGTCTTTAGCAGAATTTATAAATATTTCGAACCTTAATACTGATTTTTCAAGCTACTTTTGTATTATGCTTTTGTTATATTTTGCGAATTTTATTCCTTGTGTTTGCAAGGAAAGGTAAAATAGCACACTTATTTTAAGTTGTTTATTTATCGTCCGTAGGCGTCGTTTGTCTCGTTTGAAATTACTTTTTAATTTGATGTTTGTTGAAGCCATTATTTATGAAGACCTTTTCAAGATGGTTTAATTCATGTTTTTGTTTTTCTGGGTGACAAATCTTTGTGGCACGGTTGTATAAAGTTCGTATTGTACTAAACTTTTATACTGGATGATGGTGTGAAGCATTAATATAATGGCCTATATGAGTTAACTGACGATATACGGAATGTGTTGGGCTTCTATTCGGTTTTCTTTCAATTAAAACATCAAGGAATGGAAGACAACCATCTTTTTCCTTTACTGTTGTAAATTTAATGTTTGTATGTTGATTGTTTAAATGATTTAAGACCACTATTAATTCTTCTTCCCCAAAAGGCCAAATAACAAAAATATTATCAACATATTTAAGCCATAGTTTTGACTTCTTAGGTGCATTATTTAGAACCTGTTCTTGGACATATTTTATAAAATAATTTGAAATCTCTCCATCTAACTGTTTATAATACTAGCCATTGAATAAGAAGAATGATCCAATTAGACAATGTTTAAATAATTTAATCTCGTTGTGATTGAAATGTTCTCATAGTTGTAATGTGGCATTTATTGGTACTTTTGTGAACAAGGAATTCACGTCAAAACTAATTAACAAATCATCTGGGGTCAATTCAATAAAGTGTTCTCTATAAAGGAATTGCTCGAACCAATGGTTTGTGTATTTTTGATAATCCATAAAATCTTGGTATTGTAGGATTTGGTGGTGTTAGTTTCTTAATTATTTCATCTGTTGAGTTTGGCTCCTTTAACAGTTTCCTAGTTAATAAATCAGCAGTTGTTGAACATGCCTTAAATACTCTGCTCGATATAAAATATAAAGACACAAGAGTTATGGCTAACGATAGGAATTGGTACACAAGAAAGATTCGAGAAGCTATTGAATTACTGAAATAATTTAATCAGGGATAATGGATATGAACTGTCGGATACCTGTGTCTATTTTCAAGAATTGAAAGTTATATAGTCTAAAACAGTGATTTAATTTTAATTCCCTAGTTACCTTATTAATATTTGGCACTTTGATGTTACTTTATCAATATTAGTCACTTTGATATACACCTATCGAAGGACAGAGTTTTTGTCTGAAAGGTTGCGGATAATTAAATTAATAATTCGCATCATTTTTTGCCAAATAAAGCGTTATTTAATCGCACTGGTAAGTTTGTAGGAGCCTGCAAGTTTCACAAGTCTATGTCTCCCTGGCTCTTACAAATTTAGCGACATTGAATGGATACCTACATCGATATTTCTTTGTGATAAGTCATGTGGCTTAAGGTTTTCTGTGTTTAACCAGCCCAACCACGCACTGTGTAGGGGCTTCAACAATTGTGTCGACTTCTCCTCACCTTAATTTAAATGTAAATTACTTGGAAAATTAGGTACCAATTATGTAGCATGCTTTCATTGTAATTTAATCTCACAACTTCTCATGAGAATGTTAATGTACCTTCTGATGTACACTATTTTAAAGGATTTTTCAAAATCACACGGCTTTACTCTTCCCGTTACGAATATAAATTTTTTATATTGATCAGAACGTAATAATAATAACAATAATAATAATAATAATAATAATAATAATAATAATAATAATTATTATTATTATAATAATAATAATTATAATAATAATAATAATAATAATAATATCCCCTCCAAGGGATACACCTTGTCGTGGTGGGGGGACTCAGTAGCCACTGTTGCCAGTAGTGGTGAAGCTAAGTATCCTAACTCTCGTTAGTCTTTGTCGTATTGATTGCACTCGTATCTCTGTCTTTTGTTTTATGTGTTGGGGACTTTGCCCCGTTAACAACCGCAAATATATGGTGTAATTCGAACCGTGCCGATATATAAATGGCCATACGTGACTTGGTCTTGAACGGTGCCCTCCGGATACCTGCCGTCCTCCTGTTACTAGGGTTGCTGTGGTATGGGTGCACTGCCATAGTTCACTTATATTTCATCCCTTCTCGTGGGACCTGCGTGTTTCTTTCTTTAAATACTTTAGAGGATCCATCCTCAGAAATGGGCACTGTGGGAAACCAGCGGAAAAAAGATGCTGACGGAGCGAGGGAAGTATTTCCCCCGCTTAAAGGTGTAGGTATCAGTGAGAAGGAGGACTCTGTGCCCCGGTTCCTGGTCCTAAAAAGGAAGGAAGGCGACTTCGATATTGTAAGTTCCTTCCTATTAAGCAAAGCGGTATATGGTTTAGTGGGTCAAGTTAATGAAATAAAGAAAATAAAAAGAGACTTGTTAGTTGAAACTGTTTCAAGCAAGCACTCAAAGCAGCTCATTAAATGTCAACGTTTAGGAGAGTATGAAACGGAGGTTGTTCCGCATGGAGCCCCGAATGCATCCAAGGGTGTTATATTTTGTACGGATTTATTTAACTGTTCCCTTGACAAAATAAAAGATAATCTGAAAAGTCAAGGCGTGATTGATGTTAGAAGGATTAGGACAAGGCGTGATGGTCAATTTGCTGACACAGCAAATCATGTGCTTGCTTTCAATGTCTCGAAGTTACCCAGAGCGGTTCAAGCTGCTTTTTATCCTCTCCACGCGCGTCCTTGCATCCCAAACCCAATGAGATGTTTCAATTGCCAGAAGTTTGGACATTCATCGGGTAACTGTAAACACGATAGAAGATGTGTATGTGGGAAGGACTCACACGAGGGTACCGCGTGCAAAGAGCCCATTGTTTGTCCTAATTGAGAAAGGCCGCATAAATCAATATCAAAAACTTGCCCAGTGCTCCACAAGGAGATGAAAATCCAAGAGGTCAAGGTGATACACAGGCTATCTTACTTGGACCCAAGAAAGAAAGTAGATACGTTAGTAACTCCAGGTAATAGCTTTGCTCGTGTAGCTTCAGTACCGCCATCCGTACTCGTCCAGTCTGTTGGCCCTGAAATCGGAAATATTATAAAAGAGGAGATGCAAGCCATGATTAATTTAATTACCCAAAAAGAGACTTTTGAAGCATATCCTCGACCTGATATACCGCTATCTAAACCTGTCGTAAAGAGTTTCAATCCTTTTTCTGTGCCAACTACATCCTCTCAGGTAGAAAATATGGACATGGAGACTAGGGGCGCCACGCGAAAAACATCTATCGCTAGGTCTCGATCTAGAGACTCCAGTGTTACGTCTGTGGACGAGCAGAGAGTGGCCGAGGTTAAACTTGAAAGAAGAAGAAGGGCTGGCCGAAAGGCAAGCCCAGAATTCCGCCTACTTCTGAGAGGGGTTCTAAGGGGGCATGTACAAGTTTAAGATGCCTTTGTGATCAACTGAACTGTGGTACTCATGATTATTTCTGTGATATTTCCAACTGTGACATTTATAACAATTTTTACATTATTCCTGTGATATATTTGTTTGTTTGTCTAACACGTGAAATTGTCAAAATTATTTATTATGCGTATATTTTTATTTATTTTGTGTTTTGTGTTCAACACATGTATATATATATTTATATGTTTTTGTACAGGCATTTACTTATTTATTTATATAGATTTTAACTCCTAACTTCCATAAACAATTTTATTCAATGGAATTGTCGTGATGTTGTACAAAATATTGTGATCTTCGTTTATTAATACAAAAACATGACCCTATATGTGTTTGTCTCCAAGAGACTCACTTAAGAATTGGACAACCATATTCCTTGAGAGGATTTAACATTTTTCGTAATGATGTGGTAAATGCTCAGCGTGCTTGTGGTGGAGTTGCGATATTATTAAAAAATGACATCCCATACACAAAAATCCAACTAAAAACCAATCTACAAGCTGTAGCCTTCACTACTGGGATTCCAATAAAAACTACAATTTGCAGCATTTAATTACCGGATCAAAATTGGACTACTAATGAACTAAATACACTTCTTGATCAGCTCCCTGCACCATTCTTCCTGTTAGGTGATTTCAACGTTCACAATCTATTATGGGGTTGCGACTTTACCAATGTAAAGGGAAGAATGATGGATGGTTAAATCGGGATGATCTGCTGTTGCTCAACAGTGGGTCTCCCACCTATTTCAACATGCGCGCAAACAACTTTTCCGCACTCGACCTGAGCATCTGCTCTAGTGGTCTAGCGCCCTCTCTCGATTGGCAAACTGAAAGTGACCTGCATAAAAGCGATCACTTCCCTATTATTATAAGATCGAATATTATGCAACAGATCCAGTATACATCAGAAAGATGGATATCAGCGAACGCAAATTGTCGTCTTTTTCAGGAGAACCTTAAAATTCCAGATTCTTCAGATGTAGACTCTATCACTAGTGCTATCTACCATGCGGCGGTTTCGAGCATACCTCGCTCGGCTGTCCGCCCCCTCAAGAGATACGTGCCATGGTGGAATCAAGAGGTAAGAAATGCAATTAAAGAAAAGAAGGCAGCGTTCCGAAAATAGCAAAAGCATATTGGTATGGAAAACCTTATCACTTTTAAACGTGCACGTGCTTACTGTAGACGAGTTATCCTCGAAAATCAAAGAGGAAGCTGGAATGAGTATACCTCTTCCATTACATCTGAGACAGCTTCGTGTGACGTTTGGAGGCGGGTCGAAGCCATTTCTGGGAAGGGCTCTTTTCAGAACATCACTTGCCTTAAAGACGAGACTGACACTGTTGTTGAAAACAGCCAGGAAATTGCGAATATAATAGCCGATCACTTTGAACGTATTAGCAGAATGAGCAATTATGAGCTAACGTTTGTCGAAAGCATAAGTGACAGGGAGATTCATTTGAATTTCGAGTGCCTTCAGCAGCTTGATTATAATGTACCTTTCAACATGATGGAACTGAAAGTGGCAATTAAGCAGACCAAAGTAACGTGCCCTGGACAAATTGCAATAAAAAATGATACGCTGAAGAACCTACCAGATAACTTCTTAACTTGTCTTCTTTCGATGTACAATGACCTCTACGTAAATAGTATCTATCCTGTACAATTGAAAAAAGCTATCATCGTGCCCATCCTAAAACCAGGTAAAGATCCCTCTCCCTGGTAGTTATAGACCAATCAGTCTTACCTCCTGTTTGGGCAAACTTTTAGAAAGAATGGTGAACAATCGACAGATGCGGTGGCTCGAGAAAAACAACCTCCTAGTGCAGGAGCAGGCAGGATTCCGTCGATATAGATCAACAACCGACCATCTTGCTTACTTGGATTATCAAATTCAAGAAGCTTTCAAGGGAAGACAGTATCTTGTCGCAATATTTTTTGACCTGAAAGGTGCGTACGACATGACCTGGAGGTACGGAATACTGAAAAAAATACATAAATGCGGTCTACGTGGTAACCTACCCAAGTTTGTGGTGTCCTTTTTATCTAATCGTTTATTCCATGTTCGTGTTGGTAATGTCCTCTCATCGTCCAGATTTTTAGAAAATGGAATACCCCAAGGTTCAACTCTGAGTTGCACTCTGTTTGCTTTGGCAATTAATGAAATTGCCAAACAGGTGAAGCCTGATGTCGAAACTCTACTATATCTCGACGATCTTACCTTATTTTGCCGTGGTAAAACTGTTGGTGAAATCCAGTGCAAATTGCAGTCCTCGATCAACTCAGTACACATGCAAGCGCAGTCTGTGGGGTTTGTTTTTTCATCTGAAAAAACAAAATGTGTACACTTTTGCAGACTGGGTAAGCCTCACTACGATCCAGTACTCTATCTACATGATGTGCCAATACGATGTCTTGATTCAGTACGGTTTCTGGGTCTGACTTTCGACCCCAAGTTATCTTGTAAGAATCATATCTTGGCGCTCAGGCAGATATGTTAAAAACTCTGAATACACTTAAAGTACTGGCACATACAAAATGGGACGCTGAGCCTAAAACGATGTTAAATTTGTACAGGTCTCTAATTCTATCATGCATTGATTATGGCTGCATCGCCTACGGCTCAGCTTGTAAAAGTACTCTTCTTTTGCTTAATCCCATACACAATATAAGCATACGGTATTTTTTGGGTGCATTTCCAACAAGCCCTGCTGAGAGTCTGCATTGTGAGTCAGGCATCAGCTCATTAGAAAATAGACGGGCACTTTTACTCACTAAATACATGGCCAAAGTAATGAGCAACAAAGGCCATCCTCTTAACCAACTTACCCTTGGAGAAGCTGCATCGGAGCGATCCGCGTTCGGAAGATTTAGAAACTTTTTGATCCCCGAACAATTTCTATAACCCGAGATTGTGAGTATAAGCCTTTCTGAATTCCCGCCTTGGAAGTAGATTTTGACCTGGCTGAAAATCTAAAAATGAAACATCTAACCATTTATGGCGACAACAATTTTTACAAACGATAAATAAAAAGAGCTACAACAAAATTATTTATACTGATGGATCCAAAACAAGTTATGGTGTAGGCTCTGCTTTTGTGGTAGGTGATGAGGTGAATTCCTGGTCCCTCAACAGAAACACATCGTTTATTTTGCAGAGCAATGTGCGCTGTGGCAAGCTCTTCTGTATCTTTCTTTCACTACGCAGACCTACACAGCTTGTCTGATGGCATGTGACTGCCGTGGCGCCCTGGAAGGTTTGTTAAACCTGTTCTCTTCGATCCATTTGTTCAGAGAATTCAGTACCTTGTGCACAACTTAGCCACGCATCATAGCCGGGTAACTTTTTTGTGGATGCCAATACATGTTGGTGTGACTGGTAATGCCAAGGCGGATGCGGCCGCCCATAGCGCCACTCGTGCATACAGCCACGATGTGCCTTTCGTGAGATCCCTAGATTTTGTGCATTATCTAAAAGACCATATTTTCAATAAATTGCAGACCAAATGGCGGAATCTAAAACAAAACTTATATTATGTCAAAAAATCCACTAGAATGCAATACCTACCTCTTAACGCAGATCGTGAAAGTGTAACAAAAGCGCATCGCTTGCGCATTGGTCACACCTCTCTTACTCACAAGCACGTCTTGTTGGGTCAAGATTCACCAGTATGTACGGAGTGTAAATATCCAGATGAATATCAAACATGTCATTTACGACTGTCCCATATATGATGCTCAGCGGGTGTTTTTTAGATTAAGTAACGTTGTAGAGAGAAACTTGCAAAATAGTGTAGATATAAAAAACACTCTTGGTTTTCTAAGGGCGGTTAACCTTTATCACAAGATTTAAAGTTATATGTATGTGTTTGTGTCTATTTATTTAAGATCACTTGTATATTTATCAATTTATGCCATACGTAGGCGAAATGACCCCGGTAGTCAAAAATAATAATAATACAATCGGGAACCCACGCACATCAATGAGGCTACGGGTGGTTTCAGTTGCATTGACTTATCTTTTGCATCTCCCAGGCTTACGGTAGATCTGATGTGGTCAGTACTAGAAGACCCATGTGGCAGTGATCATTTCCCCATAATGTTGCAGCTGAACTTAAAGAGGTAAAATTATTATAGAGATTGAAAATATAACACAAAAAAGGCTGACTGGGTACGATATACACAAGAATTTAAAAATATTGACATTGAAAGAAGTGTAGAAAATGCCGTCCCAAACGTCACAAATGCCATAAGAAGCGCAGCTTCAAAATCAATCCCACGTACCGGAGGGAAAACAACACGTCCACCGGTTCCATGGTGGAACGCGAAAATTGCACAACTAAACAAGGTGAAGAAACAACTCCTAAACAGATACAGGAAAGTCTGAACACCTGAAACTTATATAGCATTTAAAAGAGCTCGAGCAAAAGAATGGTTTGGCAGGAGTACACCTCATCTCTTACATCAACAAGCCCACAAAACGAAATGTGGAGAAAGATTAGATGTATTACTGGATCAAACAACCCACCAACAAGCCCAACGTTGTTAATAAACAATAAAGTTACAAGAGATCCTGCTCAAGTGGCTGTTTAAAGCACAGAAAACTTACCGAGAATCAATTACACTGGATCTTACGGGTGACAATGAAGAAAACTATAATCTTCCTTTCTGCATGAACGAGTTCGAAAGGACGTTGCAACAAGCAAGAGAGTCGGCACCGGGGCATGGTAGAATTACCATCCGCATGATAAGACACCTTCCTCCTGAAATATAGCAAATAGACTTATACAATAAAATATACCTTACTGGTACCTTCCCGTCGTCATGGAAACTCGCGACCATTATTGCAATTCCAAAAGGAGAAAAGAATAACAATAACCCAGAGAATTATAGACCAATTTCATTGACATCTTGTGTATCAAAGGTATTGGAATCAATGGTCAACTTTAGACTTATCGCGACTCTGGAAAAGAAAAACGCGTTTAGTTCTTACCAAGCAGGGTTTAGAAGAGGATATTCGACAGTAGACCAGATCATGAAACTAGAACAAATAGTTAAAGAAGCTTTTACTATCACACAATACTGCTTAGCAATATTTTTTGACATACGTAAGGCCTATGACACTATATGGAGACACGGTGTTCTAGAAAGGCTGCTACATTGGAATATAAAGGACCACCTTCTTCGTTTTGTTCAAAATCTCTTACAAGAACGGTTAATCCGTGTAAAAATTGGTAACATTTTCTCTGACACTAAGAAACAACAAAACGGGATCCCACAAGGGTCAGTATTAAGTGTCACCTTGTTTGCAGCTGCGATTAACAATATAGCAGACAGTATCAGTAAAACAACGCATGTCCTACTATACGTAGATGATCTATGCATAATTACACAAGGTACAGATATAGAACAAATGTCAACAACAATACAGAATGACAATAATATCCTGGTGAGGGAAGCGGGAACGTGTGGATTTCAGTTTTCACACACCAAAACCAAAGCTATCCAATTTGGTAGGTTAAGGCACGCTCAAGAGAAGCCTAGGCTGAAATTAAACAATGAAACAATAGAGTATGTAGAAGAGTACAAATTTCTAGGAATGTTACTGGATACCAAACTCACATGGAAGAAACACATAGAAAATCTGGTAGCGAAATATAAACTGTCACTGAACAGAATCCGGATTTTAAGTCACTATACCTGGGGAGCAGACAAAGAAACTCTGGAAAAATAAATGCTTTTATACGAAGCAAACTGGAATACGGATGTCCAGTGTATAAAACTGCCGCTAAATCACACCTAAAAAAATTAAATCAATTTGGAATAGTGCTATGCTAATAGCAACAGGTGCTTTTAGAACCTCTTCTACAGACAGTCTCGATGTAGTAAACCAATCATTACCATAGATTTCCGCCTAGAACAACAAAGTCTGCGATATTGTATAACACTGTATGCCAAACCAATGCATTTTATGCATAATGAAATAACCAACCCCGAAATCCTCGACAAATATCGTTGGCAGCAAACCAAAACAGTGCCAGCTGTAGTGAACATCAATAGAGGACTGACATCATACAATCTTCTACCACTATCTTTCTGGAAATCCATCGATGAAGTTCCACGATGTAAACTAATAATTCCTAAAGTTCGGTCATCTAAAACAACAAAAGAAACAGATAGTAAACCAAACGTGTACATTGGAGTGAGCTACGAGCCAATGAAAAAAGGGGGCGCAATAATTTATAAAAGCGATACTAAAGTCTGGAAATTCCACGATATGTGCAGTTTAGCTAACGTATAAGGTGTTATGCTATTAAAAGCAATACACATGAACCGGCAAATAATGAACACATCTGTAAATATGGTGCGCAACTTATAGGTAATAAAACGTCTGACAAATGTTTTTACAAGGAACACCCGGACTAAAAGAATTATTGAGGAGTGGAACTATAACAAAGAAACCGGCAAACACATAACAATGATCACGATACAGCAACATATAAAGCTAGATGAAGCGACGAGAGCGGCTAAACAGGCAACAAACAGTGGAGGATCGCTATTCAATGGTTTCTCTGGCTCGAGCATTCTGAAGGCAGACGTATTTAGCGCGCCGGGAACTCGCATGAATTACGGTTAAGGGAAGGTATCCTGGATAACACTGTATATCAATTTCACGGTTGCTATTTCCACGGTTGTGAAAGGTGTTACCTCGAACAATCTGGTAATAGTGAACGCGAGCAGAGTATAGTGTTTTTGCGTCGCAAGAATACGGCGACAACAACACGCAGGATACGTTCTTTTAAGTACGGTTTAATAGAAATTTGGGAATGTGAATTCAGATCATTTTTAAAACAAAATCCTGCCCTAAGAACCTTCGTTAGCTCAAACAACGTGTTGAATCTGTCACCTCTGAATCCCCGTGATGATGGTATAGTATATGGTAGAACAAGATGTGCAAATCAGGAATTTGGATGTATGTTCACCCTGTGTGAATACATATTCCGAGTATCCAGTGGGGCATCCTACACTTCACATTGGTGCTGACTTACACACCGTCCAGCCTTGTGAAATGTAACGTGCTCCCACCAACAGATTTGTACCATCCTGCCCTGCCTCTTAAAATGCACGGTAAATTAGTGTTCGCCTTGTGCAAAACTTGTGCGGAACGTAAATTTACCGAAACTTACGTAGCGGACGAACTTCGAAAAGCTATAGAATTAGGTTATCGAGTTTGAGAACTCTTTGAAGTATCGGAGTATGAAGTTTCCCAATACGACAGAGGCAATATATGGGGGTCTTTTCTCAAGTAAGTTGAAAATTTCCTTAAAGTCAAGCAAATGTGTTCGTGCTGGCCTTCACGGCGACGACGAACTAAAGGATCGAGACATCCGCGAATATTTGGAAAGGGAGGGTGTCCAATTGGACAAAGACAAAAGTTGCGCAAATCCTGGCCTTAGATACATTTCAAAACTATTTTTAAATTCATCTTGGGGCAAGTTTGGCCAGCGGGATAATTTAACACAAACCACAATTATTTCTGATCCTCATTACATTCAAAATTATGATCGGTTCTTCCCAGGAGGTTCAGCCCATTTTAAACGTAAATGAGGAAGTTATGATCGTAAACTGGCTTAGACCCAGGGATGGGATCGAGCCACTCAATGCGGCAATGTCGCCTTGGGTGCTTACACAACCGCAAATCCTCGCCTGGTACTGAATAGCTACCTGGAAAAACTCGATGAACGGGTGACTTTGATACAGATTCCGTGTTTTTTACACAAATCCATGGTGAGTAGACTCCACCTGACGGTGATTTTCTTGGCAATATGACCGATGAGGTGGCAGTCTACGGAGTCGGGAGTAGAATCACGTAAGTGGAAGTACTGAGAATTATGCGTATTCTCAACAAGTAAAAACGAGTATATCGTGTGTAAAGCTAATGGTATCACGCTAAACTATTAAAATTTCGACACACTAAATTCATTAGTGTCAAACAACATCGAACCTGTGTATGTACAAACAGAACGTAAAATTGTTAGAACCCCGGCATACGAAGTTGTATCAAATCCAGAGAGCAAGATTTACCAGGTATATTACAGTAAACATTGTACACTTCCTTACGGTTACGTGGCTTTAGGATAGCTATTAGCTTAGCATACACGGACTATTATTTCTCTCCCAGTTTTGTTTCTGGTATCTTGTTTAATAATCCCGTTAAGCAGCCACGTGACTATCCTTGAATCCATTTCCATTACCTCCCCCTTATTTATAACTTAGCCCAGGGACTTTAATTTTAGATACAGTTTAACCTAGCACATATAATACACGATACCCAACCATTGAAACTCTAGTTATTGTGTAGGTATTTTTACTAATTTAACTGTAATTGTTTATTATCGCTGCATGCAAAACTCGACAACAGCGCCACACGTTAATTGGAGTGGTAGTACAACTGGATGGTGTGTGTGAAATCCTAACGTATCGTTGAAAACACATCGCTTTTGTATGGTTTTTGTCTGCACAGTGTTCAGCAGGTTCATACGTATGTTGAAATATAATTCAAGTGGTTTATTATTGAATCTACCATTCATCAGCACCATCTCATCTCGGTCAACTGGTTTAAGCCTGTTGTAAAACTTCATTCGATCAACACGCACTTGTTATACCATTATTATGGTTGGGAAATGGCGAAAATTGGGTAAACTGAAACACATCATCGCTTTTACTTTAGTAACTTTCAGCTGTGATTCCTTCAACAACATAAACGAATTCGCCGCATTATGAACCAACAAGCGAGGATATTCGAGATTTTGAGGACTTATTGTATAACAGCACATGAAGCCACAGAAGAAGATGAACATAATGAGCCTGAAAGTGGAGGCAAAATTAATGCTACCACAGACATCGAGAAGTCAGAGGAAAAAAAGGAGAGGTAACTGAAGATCTAATAGATAAAGAGGTTGATGATGATGCTGCTGCTGATACATGAAATGTGTAATCTTAAAAATAGTATTACCTATTTATTATTAAAACCCTTTAGCTTTTTATTACCGATAAAGACGAAGTTGTTTCGATAGAAGTTGATTGCAGACCAATATCTTGAATTAGTTTCTATGTTTACGATTTAAAATTGGGCTGTAATTGAAAATCTGTTTATGTATTGGGTTTGATTGATGTGATTGATTTGCTTGATTGATTTGAACCTAGATACAGAAACAAGACGAAAGTCTGGTGTTGATTTAAAAACAATTTCTATGAACAACCAAGGGTTCAGAATCCCTATGCGGTCACCGCATTATTTAAAATTCCTGCCATAACAGGTAAATCTACTTTTAAAATATACTACTACATGAAGCCACGATCAATCTCTATTACAGAAAAAATGCGTTAGTTTTAAAAATACACCAGTAGATGCGTCACAAACAATCGGAGGGCCAGACAAGGGGCGAAGACCTGAGAACAAGCTCCGGAGGCCTATACCTTATCAGGTAGAATACGTGCCCCTCTATTGGAATACTATTTCAAATTTCTAGTTTTCCCGCCATAATAAACAGGGGCGCGAAGACTCTAAACCAAGTTCCGGAGCCCAGAACAGGTTCCGAACTCGTATAACTATCTTACGAGATAGCATGACGGCCCCTTATTAGAATACTATTTAAAATTTCTAGTTTTCCTACCATAGTAAACAAGCGGGGCCACAAGTGGAAGAAGACTCGACAAGAGGCGAAGACCTGAGATCAAGTTCAGCAACTTTATAGCTGAGGTGGAATCGGGCCCCAATTATTAAAATGCTATTTCAAATTTCTAGTTTTTCCGCCATAAATGGATGCCAAAACAAAAAATAGCCGATAATCCACACCCACAAAATGGCTACTAAAACGGACCAATCAGAAACCAGGGGGCGTGGCCTAACTTACGCCCTCCAATCACAACCCTAAGCCCGGGCTTTATGAGTGCACACCGTCAATCATGTAAAAGGGCAACTGTGGTTGCCTACCCACCAGGGTTGGACTGCCAAAAGGTAACAAAAGGACTATAAATACGTCAACAAGGGGTTGAAAATGGCGCCGGAAGAGAAGCGGACGAAAAAAGGCGGGAAATGAGCAAGGCCACGTGGTGAAAGTGAAACGTTTATGATGATATTTTTTTCTGCAGTGTATTCCCATTTGTCAATTTGAAGCCGTCCTGTCAGAAGTAATCGTGTTGTGTTGCCCACTTAAGTAGCGCATATGATGATCGAGTCTCATATTAAATTAGTAATGATTTGTCGAGAAAATGCCAAAAGTGATCGCAAAGAGTACAAAGCAGCAAATTTTAAGCTGCTATCAGCACCTAAAGAATAGTGCAACGGGGAAAAGTAATGGGGAACTTATCGTAATGGTGTCGGATATATTTCAAGTACGTAACATCTTAGAGCACATTAAGGATGTATTTGGTTTCAGCTTTCCCAACGAACTATCCAAGATATTATAACAGCAATCCCTCAAAATTTAAAGCAGCCATACTGTGGTAAACGCGTAAAATCTGAATTTGGGATATTACCATTCGAAAAGATCTACAACGACAAATTTATCAATTTAATTCGAAATATCTATTTTTTTAGAATAATTATATCTTTATATATTATTATTAAATTTTATGAAATACATAAATTAAAAGTTTACCTCGGGTAGGATTTGAGCCTACGACCTGTACTTACCGCGCTAACCAACTGCGCCATCGAGATTCAAGCCCCAATCGATGTAAATTTTGTCTCTATGTATGTAGAACTGATGTAAGTTTTAAATATAATGGGATTACAATCAAATTACTTATATTAATGGAATGTGAGCCTGCAATATCGCAAGGATTCACACATACCAAAGCAAATTGACTAATATTAAATTATTATAAGTTTTAAACTTATAATAATATCTTTGTATACTTTTATAATAAGCTCTTCACGTAAATACGCAACATTTTAAAAGCAAAAACAATAATCTACGTCACACAGACATTTAAAACTTCTGGACAGACAGAGATTAGTAAACATCTAGATACTAACATGGTAAAATTAAAGAAGTGAAATAATTAATAAAATAATTTATTTTAGAATAACTATACAACCTCTTTCATTCATTCATAACGAAAACAGGCAACATTGTAAAAACAAAAACAGTAATCTGTCAGAATGACGTTTAAAACGTCATTCCAGATAGATATAAATAATACAAGTAAACTTTAAAAAAAATCCATAGCCACCCGCTCCTATAAAATATCAATGATACATTTTAACCATTTTCATTCATATTTAATTATGTTTTAAACTTACCTTGAATTATGTTAAGAAACTTTAGAAAGAAAAGTTGTGTAAAATTAAATTTTCTTTAAAAAATATCCCTGCACTTTTTCTAATAAAATGAATCGTTATTCAGATATTGAAAAAAATTGAACTAACACTTAAATTGCGCGTTAGGAAATTTTTACCGCTAAATTATGCCTCGCATCAACAAATTGCGTAGAACATAATTTAATCGATATTTTTAAGGTATATGTTTGGGTGTTTTTATATCTTTGAAATATGCAGCTGTTTTAGAAATATTTGATAAAAACCAAAAACTGAGCCTAATAAACCCCCTCTTCTCCACCGCTGGATTTCTACCAAAATATCATCACCTCTAAGCCAAATGAAAACAAGCTTAAATAAAAATTTTAAGTACGTAGGTATCTTCGTTCTGAGTTATCGTGGATACAAAACACACACACACACACACACACACACACACACACACACACACACACAAACACACACACACACAACAAAAACACACACAATCACATACAGGACACGCACCCCACGACAAGCACACGCACACCAACACAGCACACACACGCACACGCACACCACACGCACACACACGCACACGCACACGCACAGCACACACAGACACGACACAGCATCGCACACGCACACACGGGCACACGCACGACACGCACGCATCGCACATGCACACGACAACACGCACACGCACACGCACACGCACACGCACACAGCACATGCACATCACGCACACGCACACGCACACGCACACACACACAAGCACACGCACACGCACACGGCACACGCACACGGGCACGGCACACGCACGCACGCACAGCACACGCACACGCACACGCACACGCACACGCACACGCACATGCACAGCACACGCACACGCACACGCACCTGCACATGCACACGCACCGCACTGCACTGCAAGGACGCGCACCGCACCGCACCTGCACCTGCACCACCACGCACTCGCACCCGCACCTGCACCCGCGCCGCAACCGCACCGCACCTTCACCCGCACCCGCACTGCACCGCACCCTGCACTCGACCTGCACCGCATCCGTGCCGCACCTGCACCCGCACCGCGCCTGCACCGCATCACGCACCTGCACCTGCACCGAACAGCACATACGCACACACACACACACACACACACACACACACACACACACACACACACACATCCAGACGTCGTGGCCGATCTTGACGAAACTTGGCCAAAAGTTGTAAAATGAGTTAATAAGTCGATTTAGCGATAGTGAAAAAAAGTCGATTGTATAACCTTGTATACCTGTATATTGTAGGTTGGAAGGTAAAAATGAATATTTTACTTTGGACAAATTGTATCATCACGTTAAAACAGATGTGGATTTTGATGGGTGTCGATCGCATTATTTGGAGTTTTGAAATGTATGGGTTACAAACACAAACGTGACAATGGACAGAAAATTGTATGCGAAATGAAACATCGTTGTAGCCAAAATTAAGTTTTTGAGAAAAAGTTGCAAAGTTCAGGACAAGATGACAGATTTGTGTATCTAAACGAAACGTGAATTTATTAAAATAGTTCTAATATGCATTGTTGGGTGACATCAAAAGTAATCCATCCAAAATTAAAAGTGAAGGTAAAAGGTATACCATTTTACACGTGGAGTATAATTTAGGGTTTTTGGGAAACTACGACTATTTACTCGATTCAGACAACGAGGATGGGGATTATCATAAAACTTTGAATGGGGCCCGGTTTGTAATTATCGGACCGCGAAAATTTTACTTTGTAATGAACGTTTGTTAAATCGCCGTTGTTGCCGCAATAGAAAAGATAATTAGTGGATTCCTTTTTAATATCTTGATAATACATTGTAATTTGCTAATGTTTTTGAAATATTTTTATTTATATATTTTATGTAAGGAATGTGGGATTGTTTGTAACTAATATTTGGCTAAGGGTTGAAAAACATGCGTTTTGAGGTCTGACTATCAAGTGTACGGTTAAAAGAATGCTTTACTGAAGGGGGGTAACGAATCATTGGAATTTCTTATGCGCCGATTTTTAATGTAAAAATGTCACTAGCTTAATAAGTAATTGTGTCGGTATAGACCGCGATCAAAAGGTATCTTTGTTTGTTACTTGGAAACTCGAGAGTTACATGTAGGGTTTTTATCGACGAATGCATATTTTTAAAATTAAGATGTCGTGCAATAATTAATATGAAACTGTTCCAACGTAAATTAATGTTTTTTGTTTTTATATTACTTTTGAAAAATGAGGGTTGATTGCGGGAGTAAAAATAGTTAGGTTTCAAATCGGGGAAGTTAGTTACAGTTAGAGTGTCAATCACGCCAGATCGACTTTTGGGTTAATTAATTACCTTCATTGTCAACAGTTTGTCTTTAAAAAATATTTCGTGCATATACATTTTCTTTTGAATTAGCAGTTCTAATTTGTCTTTTCTTTCGAGTGTTGTAATGTGTTTTTCAAATATTAATCTATAAATAACAGTCGCCCTTTTTGAAGTTAAACCGCGTAGGTTAACGTCTGTGATCAATTAAAGGAAGAGATATTCAAGTGTAAGTAGGTATTTTTATATAAATGAAAGCTTGCAGCAAATCATTTAGCAGCCTAGATAACATATTAAATACCAAACATTGCCTTGCAAAGGTATCTTATTCGTACGCGGGCTCATTAAGCTGAAATCTGCTAAAATAAAAGACAACACAAGGCCCTCACTCTGGTATTTGTGCGAATTAGCATGGATGTTTGTTGTTTATATTTATATTTGTGTAGAGGTGGCTGGTGAACGGGTACATGATACGGCTTTGGTTATTAATTTTAAAACGCAATTTCCAAGTGGATACACAATCCCGGGGCTAGATAACCATTCAACACCTCGAATTTTATTTTATTGCTGTATAAATGAATGTGTAACCTGAGAAAAGAGCAATGTATTTTCTAACGCCCTCAAATTTATATATCGGTCACGATGTTGTGATCTATTTATAGCTTACCCTTGTAAGGCTTTGTTTTAATAAGTTTTTTTGTGTCAGTTGTTAGATAGAATTATTTGCCTGCGACCTGATTTCCCTTTGTGTGTGCTTTATTGTAATTTTACTTACGTATTCTGTGCTTTAGTGGTCACTAAACAATTGTAGTAAAACAATTGTGTAAATTCCTTCTCTATTTTCTTTTTTCCTTGCCTTTACCTTATTATCACCCGTACAATTTTACTGTTGTTGTATTTTATGTGTACCGTAATTTGCTTTATTGTTTTATGTGCTTATTTATGTAAAGACCGGCATGATTGGTTTTAAAGGGCCACATTTTTGGTATTACTGATTTTTATTTTGATTATTTATGACCCAATTGTGCGTGTATCTACATGTGTTTTTTATTATTGTGTTTCTGTGTACTAAACTGCTTTTTATTCATTTTCTCTTAATGCTATAATTTTGTACGCACTTTAACCTGATTTAATGGTGTTTTGTTATATATTTAACCCTTTCACTGTTTTTTTGTGTTATTTGATTTAATAATGTACTTATTTATTAATAAAGTGGGTTTTATTGGTGGTACTTTCCCACAAAAGTATATTAACGGGCTCGTTGAGATTTTAATTTGAGTAGTTTCATTTTTTTTACCTGCCCCCTCATGATGCAACACTTACCTCATCCAGCCTATATATTTCAGATAGCACAACGTACCTACCACTAGACGGCCACTTCGATCGTCCAGATTTGAGGTTTGCAAGTAATTAAATATCAGACTTGTGAATAAATTCTAATGTTTTAATTATTTCCAGGAAAGTCAAAGTAAGGAAGGCAATTAATTTGAGTAATAGTAACATTATCGTCAGTCAAGTCAAGTTAATCACTTAGTGATTGTTTTGTCCTTGAATTTGGATTATTGAAAATAAGTTCAACTTACGCTTTTCAAGACTGTGTAGCGACCCTCAGGTACCCTGGGGGTCGCTACAGAGTGGTGTCGTGACCAGGATGAGGGGGTGTTGCATTAGGGGCGTGTAAACTTCTTGTCCGTTTTATTACAGTAACTTTTTCACTTTTAATTAAAAGAAAAAAAAATTATAAAGAGAAGAGGTAGAATTGTTTGAATTTGGACAAATCAATTTAGTTTTTTTAAGCTTTGAACCATTCATTTTTTTTGTTGAAAAACGTGCATTGTGCGGGTGAAGGGTTATTAACGTCTGTTATGAAGGGCCGGGGGGGGGGGGGACAATTTCCTTATAAGTCAAATAAAACAAAGAAAGATTTTGATGTAATAATTGTGCACACACTTTTTCCCTGATTAAGAAATTTTATCAATTACAAATTGCAATTATTCTGGAAGGCGTTGACTTCTTGATTCATAAAATTACAATATTTGATTAATTACAGTTGTATTATCTAACAGTAGTTGGTATTTAGATTTTAGCGTATTACACCACAATATTATTACTTTTCCAGGCTTGATTGTTGACAATTCATACTGGTTATGTAACATATTTTGGCGAAGGGTGAATGTTTATTTATGGTGAACCGCTTCACTTAGGAGAAGACTGCAACAGTGTATACAGGGAAATGGAGGACACTTGAGAATTGAAATGATATCATTATCGGCAATTTATTCATATTTTCTGTTAAATCTGTTTATAATCATTTATTTCAATAATATTCTACTGACTTCTCCGAATTGTAATAATACCAATAATTGAGAATTGAAATGTGAAATTGAGTTTTATTCGGAAATGGTTACAGATAGCGAGCTCAATAAGGTATACCTTTTTTATGCAATATTGATCGCAGAATCCAATCGTGCCTTTGAAAAGTTGATACTTTTTGTTAGAAAAAAGTTACGTTATTTTTAACCAAAAATATGCGGCAACTAGCGCCATCTGCACGATACATTGAAATTAGATAAATCACGTTATTCGGCATAAGAATTATAGGCAATGCTACAAATTTGAAAGCTATTTATTGAAAACTAACGGAAATATTAAATAAATTAACTTATCAAATTGAAAACTAAACACCCTGTATCTCCGTAATGGTGCGTTTTACGACCCAAGTTGACAGGAGCTTTTTTGTTTGCATAGCTATCCTGCATCAGCTCCCTAATTTTGACCACCTATTTTGGAATCACCTTGTATATATATTTATATATTAAAAATACTAAAACGATGTGTATGTGAGGTACAGATCGTTAAGATGTTGTGGTGTTATGCCTATTATCTATACTTGCAGACAGCTATGTTTTTCCTTTTAGATAATATAATCTAAAATTTTTTTTTTTGCTCTCATTATATGTTTTTGTTTTTGAAGCCAATTGCCTCAATCAAAATAGTGAGTTGTAAGACATACAACCGACATTTCTAGTTTTTAATGAATTGTTAAGGTTGTCACTGCAATAAATTCTCAGTAGTTGAGATTTTAATAGAAGCCTAATAATTTCTTTTTGTTTCTTTTCATGCCCATTAGATTAAGTGTCAAATTTTACTTGTTAGAGAAATGTCGACTTACTTTCTTTTTTTCCTCTTTTGCTAAAATTTGCAATTGTACTATTTCAATGAAGCTGTAATATCTGTAGGACGATGGGTTAATGAAATATACAACCCTTGCTTTCAGGTTAAAACTATTATTGACGGTGTAAAGTTGCGTACGTGTAACGAAGATGATACTAATTTTTGTTTGTTTATGCAAGAAAATTATGGACCAATCGGAAGTTCTTGGAGAAGATATGTACGGTAGCCACCAAGGTGTCGATAATGGACATAACCCGTTAACGGTATCTGCAGATGGCAGCCCCAAGGACGCCGAGCTAGAAGGTCTAAAGGAGGTTGTACGGAATTAAGGAAGATTGCTAGAAACTCTCCTCGAACAGAACGCGGTGATGCAGAGGACCATCGAAAAGCTAGTAACTACACCCAAAACGGAGGTCCAAATGGTGCACAGGGTTCGGGCTTATCTGCGGACAAGGCATCGTCATTGGATTTTTGTGAAGGTCAGTCAGTGTTAGAAATAGTAATTCTGTACGCTTTATTACCTCTAACCCGCGTAAAGTGAACGGAGATGGCAATACACTCCCTGATTATGAATAATGTTCTTAAAACGCTGGTGTTAGCTTTTCAGGTATGGAATGTCGTAATATTCTGTTGGCGCTATCTAATAAAACTATGTCCCCTTTAAAGTTAGAGTAGTAACCATTGGTTGCACCCTGTTGTTTCCTTACGTAAATTTAAACAGTTTGCGGAATCGTATCACTCGTCGGGTGAGGATTACTTGAGAGAGGCAAAGCGTGTCTAACAGCCGGTGCCCAAAGTTGGCCGTTAATAAATGAGGCCTATTGGCAAGATTACGGTTCGTTTAAAAGCAGTTTTTTGGCGTATTTTTGATCACCCGAGAAACAGGTTATTGAACGCCATAAACTCTATAACATGCGTTATCACCCAGAAGGAAGGTTGCTGCTAGCCGAATATTTTCTGAAACAAATTAATGACTATCGTCTTTTTGATCCTGCCACCCAGTCATTATGGGGAGCTTGAATGGAGTTGTTTCCTTTTTAGAACGTTTATCGGGTATTGAAGCAAAGAAATCGAGAAATGACGTTCCGCGAGGCCAGGCTGTCAATTTTTCTAGTGAGTTACCGGCACACTTACCTTCTTTTAGCGTACTTCCGCGATTTTGGATACCTGATGCGACTCCTCCTCGCTCTTCGGGAAACGACCGTGGGAGAAACTAAGTTTTCTTTTCGAGAGCTAGGGATGTGATTTTAGCGCCCCAATTGCGCCAGTTTATATTCAATTACGTTGCTGATCTTTTGGTTGTATCTGAATCCTTTTGTGATCATATACAACATCTTAGGATTTTTTTTATTGCCCGAGGAAAATTTTTTTGGAGACATTATAAGTGCTAGGAACGTTAAATCTTATCTCGAGCAATTATCTTTCATACAACGGTTCCCTAGGCCATAAAGTTCGAGTCACTTTTTCATGTGTTATCATAGAACTAAGCAGGTTGATTGAATTTCCATTTAATATCGTTCCCCATTACGTAAAGGTTACCCCCCTTATGATATTGTAAATGTTCCGCGTCTCAGTATCGTTTTGCCACTTATCTGGGAAAAATGTTGCCCATCTCCGCCACTGAACGCAGGCGGTGATTTGGAATAAAGTTCGTCAGAATTTGGACAGAAGTGCAAGAGCGCGAGTACGAGGTTTCAAACACCAAGGTGACGGACTGTGTATCGACGACTACGTTTTACTGAAGGAAAGTAATATATCGGACGCCTCCAAGAAAAAAATATCAAAGTTTCTCCCCTTATATTCCAGCCCCTTTCGTATTATAGCCAAACCCTTCCCGAACGTGAACCGTTTGTTGGATAAAGAGATGGATTCTATCAAGGAGAATTATAACAATACTAACTTGAAGTTTTATCATAAGCCAGAATCTTAGGAAGATCTACGGCCGAGCCCTAGGCACCTTGCGTGAACCAAAAATAAGTAGAAGCCTGCTTGTATATACCCTTTTTTTTTTGTTCTTATTTTTTTTCTATTTTTATTATTCATATTATTTTATGCATGGATTGTTTATTCATATTCTCTAATTGTTTTTGAGCATGTTGTCTAATAGACGTTTAGTTTGTTTTAGTACTAATGGCTTTAGTTCGTAGCGGAAGGTAGCGAAGGATCCCGATCCGAAGCGAAGGATGTTGAAAACTCTCCGAACGTTTCCGAGCGGACATAGTTGAGCTTTCAAAGGGGCGTAGGTAGTGGACCGCGAAAATTTTACTATTGTAATAAACGTTTGTCAAATCGCCATTGTTACCACGATAGAAAAGATAATCAGTGGATTTTTTTTAATATCTTGATAATACGTCGTAGTTTGCTAATGTTTTCAAAATATTTTTATTTTCCTGGGGAATAGAACTCTATTTCACTCCCTACTTTGTGGATATAGAAACAGACTATTATTCTCGCGAGTGGAAAAAATATTTCAGTTATTTGAAAAATTAAAATACGAAATAGGCATAATATCTTACTTAAATTGAAAATAATTCTCTGTACCACGAAATTGCACCACCTTAACTACAGTTTATTAAATGTTAAACAATGTTAAAATATAAGACTGCAATAGAATGTAGGTAAAGAAAAGTTACATAGACACAATTGGTTATGCAATTTCATTATTAATGACTGCAAGCTAAAGTACATTCGGTAGCTGTAGGTACATAAATTGCAATTTCTGAATTTGTTTTTGTCCGCACACACACGCCCATGTAAAAGCAGGTCTGTCGTTAAATTACTAAAGATACATTTTTTATAACAAATTATATTCTTTTACGGAATTATTGCTAGTATTGCAGAATTTCATAAGATCATTTCGCTTACTTTGTACAAGGAAACTGTAGGTTACTATTAATGCCCGTCGTTAATACTGTACACCTATATATTTCTCTAAACAAAATTATGCAATTCCTGTACGTTATTAAGGTGACTCATAAAGTGTAAGTTAATAAAAATGTAATTTATTATTACCAATTTACCAAGAAATAATAAATTAATTAGAACTACCTGTAATTGTGAAAGAGAGTAAGTCACAAAACTAAAAAACCGCAAGAATATTTTCTGGACCATTTAATTTTATTAATAAAAAATGGCCTTGAATATAAATAGCGAAAACAAAAAAAATCTTTGCAACGGATTCTACAACCTTGCACCCTGAAGTATGCATTTACAATAGCAATAATAAATTTCGTATTCGCGTTAATTAAAATTCACCTTTTTAAATAAAGTGTTTTTATACATTTCCCAATTTAGTTAATTAGGTTATTAAAAATGAAAACCTTCATGAGAGTTAAAGATCATATAGGAAATCTTACCAAGTATATAAACGTTGGAATGTCTTTAAGTAAAATTTTATTCTTACTTAATAACTACTGAAATGGATCCTAGAGGTCAAATTTTGTTAAAGATATGTATTAGATTGTTTAAAAGTGATAATAGAGAGCATTGTTTGAATAAAAATGGAAATATCGAAACGTGGGCGCTGCTTTGTCTAAAAGAAACAAACGTTTCCTGGCTTAATTATTTAAATAAATAATCAATAAAATTAGCATTGTAATAATAAAAAGGGGGAAATAAGTTGCAAAATTCAAATTGAAAACTTATTTGTAATTAGACAACTTATGTTTGCACAAAAATAAAGTACTTATTACGTTATCATGGAAGGCAATCTACGATATTTTTATACGGTTAATGTTCGAATGATTGCGTATAAAAAAGAGAGCTTTATTAGGTCACTGCAACGCATTTAATGTGTATCGATTCTTTTAAAAACCGCATGTAATGTATCACTACCATATATTTCATTATACCGATTTTCAACACTGAATATCAATAACTATTTGTAAATGGATCAAATTCTAGTAATTTTATGGTTAGCTTATTTGCTGTTCACGTACACTAAAGTAATCAAATGCCTACAGGGTTAATTTTGTATTAGTAAAAAATATCGGAAAAATGAATATTGAAACGTTTACTAAGTAAGCGTGTCATGGATGAGTAAGCATGTAATTATTGATCGGTAATACTGACCTTGCATTAATTTTAAACTACAACCATCCCATAATTACAAAAAAAATTAACCTTTACAGTCTTCCTGGAAAAGCGATTTAATTATTCTTATTCCAATTATGAATACAACGGTAACTTTTTTTATTAAAAACGTTGATATATCAATTTATATCCCAATATCGTTATGAAAATAAAATTTTGAAAACCAGTAAAAAAATACACTTGTAATACACAAACGATAAAATCAAAAGAAATTTGTTATTCAAAAAAATAGTAAATAACGATTAATGATGAGCTACTTCTTATTTATGATTTGTATGGAAATTTGCAACCAATTTGAACTTTATTAGGATTTATGACCATTTTTTTTACCTGAACTAAAATGAAGAAACGTAATGAAGAAATTTAATTCATCTGTACCTATAAGCGTTATTGAAATGAAATAATATATTTAATAAGTATGTCAGTACTAGTAACAATTTTCATATTTAATATACAGTGCAATAATTTCCATTAGTTTAAATTTCAATGATTTTCTTAAAATCTTAATCTTAATCAAAAATTTGTGTCCACGCATTACTGTGAAGGATTATCTATAATAAGCAATAAAACAACAGTATGCAGTAAATTAACAATGATTTAATAAAAGGTGTAGGTATAACGCACCGAACTAGTGAAAGTTTTCAAACTGGGCCCTGGTTGAGGGCCGCACCTTCTGAAGTAGTATATAAATATTGCACATCCAGAAAATGGACAGTAACTCATAAAGTGAATCAGATACAACATGGCAATCAAAGTGAGTAATTTTAAATAACTGTGTTAAGTGCAATCGATCTGTATGGATTAAATATAAAATTACAATTTAAATTTGTGTACACTACGATTACTTACTAAGGATATTTTTCTAATAGAGTGTTTTTGTTTTCAGTTAGTAATTATTGCCGCTTTGGCAACCATCGCTCGTGCTGGAGTACCCTACGGTTACGCTGCAGCACCTGCTGCGTATGCATCATACGCTGCACCTGCTGCATACGCTGCACCTGCTGCATACGCTGCACATGCTGCATATGCTGCACCTGCCCTTTCATACGGTTACGGAGCTCCACTTGCTGCCCCAGCAATTGCTAAAGTTGCTGCACCAGCTCTATCTTACGCCGCCGCTCCAGCCATCGGTTATGCTGCCCCAGCTTACGCCGCTCCTGCTATTGCTAAAGTCGCCGCTCCAGTTGCATATGCCGCTCCAATTGCCAAAACTATTGTTGCCGAACCAGTTGCTCCACCTAACTACGAATTTGGATACGCCGTAAACGATCCCCACACTGGAGACTCTAAGAGCCAACAAGAAGTTCGTCATGGTGATGTTGTGCAAGGTAGCTACTCCCTCATTGACTCTGATGGAACTAAACGTACCGTACAGTACAGCGCTGACGACCACAACGGTTTCAATGCTATTGTTTCAAAAGAACCAATTGCAGTTAAAGCAGTTGCACCCGCAGTAGCAGTAGCTCCAGCTGTAGCTAAAATTGCAGCACCCGCAGTTGCATACGCTGCTCCCGCCATTGCCGGCCATGCATACGCTGCCCCAGCTATTGCTAGCCACGCATACGCTGCCCCAGCTATTGCTAGCCACGCATACGCCGCCCCAGCCATTGCCAGCCACGCATATGCTGCTCCAGCTTTAAGCTATGCTGCTCCAGCTATCGCTAAAATTGCTGCAGCTCCAGCATACGGCTACGCCGCAGCTCCAGCATACGGCTACGCCGCAGCCCCAGCTATCGCGAAATACGCTGCTGCACCAGCAATCTCTTATGCAGCTGCTCCTGCCATCGGTTACGGATATCCCGCTCCAGTTGCCAAATACGCCGCTCACGGCTATTATTAAAGTACCTTTGTTCTTTTCTAGTTATTTTTGTATAAATTTTGTATATTTATTTAAGGCTATTTATGCCAAATACAACATTATATATTTATCATTGTATTCTCATTGAACAATCCAACAAGTGAAAAGAATTAATCCAAACCCTACCGTCAAAACCCTCTTTCAGGAAAAAAAATGTACGTAAAACAAATGTGTTTTATAAAAATAATAAATTATTCAATAAAAATTAAAGGAAATGTATGAAATAATAAAAAGCTTATGCAATTAAATTATAAATAGCTGAACAATGAAATCTCTATACGTCGATTCAGTCGCTCCAAACATAAATCTGAATCTGAATAACGAGGAAAATTTCAATAACCACTACGTGCCGTTGGCAGAAAACTTTTAAAAATGATTGCAGAAGACCATACCAGTTTTATAAATCTCGCCAGTATATAATAGTGTCCGTGATGTCCGGCTGCATTTTTTAAAGCCACCAGTCAATGTCCGCACCAGATTGTGATTTGTATAAATGCGAGCAACCCTTGCATTTGCTGACCACGAAAACTTCTCAGCTTTATATTACTGTAGGTCATATATAAATTTTTAGAAGTATAAAAAATGTTTTTTGTTGTGTTAAGTTTATATGGCACCGAATGACGCATTAGTACACATTCTGAGGTTGAAAAGAAATTCCCTTTCTAAATAAGTTTTTAGCGAAAATTGCATCGACAAGACGTGTTTTTTAATTATAATTTAAACTAGCATGAATTAAGCTTATCGTGCAAAGGGTTCATTAAGAAATTTGCTAGTTGCAAACTGGCGAGCTTAATTACAAAGACATGCTTGAGAAGTTTTTAACACCATTTTTTTCCACAGTAATGAGTATGTTTTAGTTTTATATTACATAGCATTTATTTTACAAAATTTGTATTAAGAAATACGAACTCCCCTTTATGATTTTAAACCCTGCATTTATACACAATTATTATATCCTCCAATAAAACTCAAAAGCAATTAAAACGTTTTCCATTTTTACTAGTTTCGGTTCTGAAACTAAGGCGTATTGTTAATTTTGGTAATAATAAATTAGTAGCTAGTAAAGCATGATAAAAGAGAAAAGCAATTAGTATGTGTAAAAACTTGATAACTTTGTAACCGAAAATAATGTAATTAGAGTTATCTATGTATTAAAGTAAGTTGCTCATTCAATCACACTTTAAACCGTAGAAACGTTCCTTACTGCACACGCATTAAAATTGGCTAATAACATAAAGCATATCATAAGTAAAACTGAATATTTTACCGTTATTTAATGTAGCAGCACTAGCAATACAATAGCAGTACGAATGAAAGTACATCTCAAAAATTTCCAGAGATCAATTTGGCACGTAATTACATCTTTAAAAACACAAGTTTCCTAAACCTTTCAGTATCAATTACGTATGCATTTTGATAAAATCATTTAAATTTAAACGAAGTTTATTTTTCAAATATCCTCGAACAGGTCGATTTTTATTTTTAAAAGCAGACTATGTTCACATTTTTTTGTTTCCACCTTACGCCACCTATCGGCAGTATGCAACTTTTTATGTTTTCATGCAACGACCATACTTGTTAAACAACAAATGTAAACTCTAAGGCTTCCGAATTCAACACACTTAAAATTTTGAAAATCGGTTCATGCTAACAATTTTTATGGCCGAAAATGTACAAAAACAATTTATATGATTTTTTTTAATTAAAACCTTTATTTTAACATTTTGAAACTTTTTACTGTACTAATACGGTATTAAAAATATTATGTGACGTTTCGTTTATTCTGAACCATCATCAGGTTTATTTTTTCTTATGGGGGTTAAGATATATTTTTATGTCGTTGGATGGAGAATATTATGCTGATTTTAGCAATATATAACACTTTATGGTTTGATCGACTGCGAACTAAAATAATGAGGAAAATACGAACAACAAGATTCCGCCTTCTTGGATCCAGCAAGGTATAATTACAGTAGTTCTACTTATTTAATTTGTTAAACTCGTTAGAACATCCAAAAAATATAAAACATTTAAACAATTTAAAAAAACATTAACAAACAACTCAAACAAGTATGTCTATGTAACACGGTCATAATAGCGACAACGCAAATTTATCGATAGGTAACAACAAAATAATTACACAAACAAACAAAAATTATTATAATAAATGTTCGAACAAGTTTCCTCCTTCTTGAATACAGTAACGAATTCTTCTTCTACAATTGTTTACGCTTCTTTGAATGGTTCGCCTGGGAATTTGACGAAGTTCATTAACAACCCTATTCTGGAGTTCTTCTATATTTGCGGTGGCGTCTTATAAATCATATTTTTAAATAGCCCCAGAGGAAGTAATCTAAAGGGTTAAATCTGGACTTCTTGCTGGCCACCTAAGTGGTCCCCTATTTCCCATCCATTTATCAGGAAATTCGCCGTTAAGATATTCACTTATTATCGCAGCATTATGAGGAGGAGCTCCGTCCATTTGCCACCAGAGAGTCCATCTTTCGTTTAGCGGAACATCATCCAAAAGGTCTGATATTTCGTGTGTTAGAAATGCGAGGTAGCGTTGAGACGTTAGGATACCTTCGTAAATAATTGGCCCAAGGAGCCTATCCTTCCAGATTCCAACCCACACATTAAAGGACCGGTGGCCTTGTCCTCGCATTTGCCTGTTAATTCGTGGATTTTCAACGGACCAGTAGTGCTCGTTATTACGATTAAACATTCCATTAGTGGAAAAATTGCACTCATCCGTCCAAATTATTTGATTGAGAAAGTTGCGATTTTCCAGCATTTTGGTATTAAGTTGGTTACAAAAATCCAACCGTCTCATATCGTCCCCAGGCCGAAGAGTTTGACTAACGTGTAACTTAAATGGTTTATAACGGTGTTGCTTTAACACTCGTCAAACTGTCGTTTTTGGCACTTCAATAGTTTGCTCTATTTCTCTGGTAGATGTTGAAGGATTTTCTTGAACCTAAGATGGATAACATAAAGTCATAACTCTCCAAAAAAAATGTCTGCTGAAATTAGCAGTGAAGTGAGTGGAAATTCTTATAATTAGTATAATACTAACAAATAGTACCTGATGTAATATTTCTTCTTCGGCATCTCTGTCTAGTCTGCTACCATATGCATTTCGAGGTTTCTGAAAACATCCAAATTCTCGCAAATTTTGGTCTAATTTTAAAAATATCTCTGGTTTGGTTGCTGCCTCTCCGGATATTCCTCTAAATATCTTTGTTCTGCTCTGACACTATTTCTATTGCAGCTATAAAATATCCTTATCATGTCTCGTTTTTCTGAATTTGAAAACATTCTAAAGAAACTTGCAAATTTTAAAGCACTAACACGAAGGATCTTGCAGTTATTACCCTTTTACAATTAGAAAATGACATGACAAAAGCCAACTCCTGAGTTTTGTTTGATTCATGGGTATCGTGATAATGTAATATTTAGTTTTTAATTTAAGAGTATTTTAGTTCGCAGTCGATCAAACCATGAAGTGTTATATATTGCTAAAATCAGCATAACATTCTCCGTCCAACGCCATAAAAATATGTCTTAACCCCGGTAAGAAAAAATAAACCTGATGATGGTTCAGAATAAACAAAACGTCGCATAATATTTTTAATACCGTATTAGTATTGTGCGTAAAAAGTTGCCTTAATAATGTTTAATCGAATTTTGAAAATTTCTAATAATAAGGTAGCCAAACGCGAAAACCAAAAATCGAAATTTTTAGTTTTTTGAGCATAAAACCACATCCATTCGAGTTAGCTCAAATTTCTTTTCAGATTATTACTCGGCATCGAATTTAGCAAAAGTGCCGAATTTAAACCTATATCCTATCTCTTATAATAAGCGAGATCCCCATGCTTGCCCTCGAATTTGGGACAGCCTGTACACTGGTTCCCATTTTCGATGAGATGGTAGGGTATGTCGTTTGCGAGCTCTTTGCGTTTTCGCGACCCTTTTCTACTTTTTAGTGAAACAAAGATGCACAAACAGAATTGTCATAGTCCTATTAGTATTTGAGATACAGGGCGAAATTCAAAATTCGTACATTATAGGCACCCCTCGTAACAGCTTTAGATTGTAAGTTATCGAAATGGTGAAAAGCGGGTTTTATACAAAATTTTCCGTAAAATTTAGTGGCGTGTATAGTTTTCCCCACAAAAAAATCAGTTTCCTCACAATAAACCAACGTTTTGTTTTTTTAAATGGAACACCTTGTATATTTCTTCATTGTATAATGTAACTTACTCTCAGCTTTCAGAAAATATATATTGTGTGGCACTTCTTTTGCATTATTAACCGCAAAAATGAATGATACGTTAATTTAACATTTTGATCATGTACTTGGCCATGAAACCTATAAACTCAGTATAAACGCGTATTTTATTGAACGTCCATGATGTGTTTGAGTATTCAAAAAGGGCTCCTAGATTCTTACTGCTGTATTATAATTATAAATATGTAGATACGCAATTACAACAAATCTAAGGACTTCTACGCAGAAATACAAAAGTAATAACAAAAAATTATGCAAATTAGATGCTATAGTTTTTCAAACATATTTAAGCTGGCAAATTTTTTTTAATTGGGTAAAATGCATCTTATAGCTTCAGAAAAACGTATTAATAGCAATAAAACTTTATATCTAAATTTGTAAGTAGGCTGGGTCTAGTCTCATTCTAAACGTAATTATCCTGTCAAATCTGATTAAAATTATTTTTCTGCAACAATAGTATTGTTTGTTCATTGTGCAAAATATGGCAGAAAATCAAAATTTTGAAAACTTTGAAAATATGATATGCTGATTAGCTTTGGTCAGAGTAATGAAAACGCAGACGCAGCAATAAATTTGTATTTTAACAGGTAATGTAGGTTCCTTGGTATTCATTTTGATAATTAAGTAACTTTATATCTATGTAGGTTTCCAGAACGGAGACAACCTATTAAAATCGCGTTTTATAGATTGAAAAGAAATTTAATTAATTATGGATCATTTTCTAAACCCAAGTCAAAAAAATACAATAAAGAAAATCGAGAGAATAACGAGGTTACCGTTTTACCCAGTGTGGAGGGTAACCCTATAAGTTCTTGCAGAACTCTGGAACGTAGTATTGGAGTTTCGAAAACAAGAATCCAAAGAATACTTCGCCACCATAAATATAAACCATACATGTTTAGGCTTATTCAACGTCTACATCCTGGGAACCCTGAACATAGGTTAATATTTTGCAATTGGTACTTAAACATGTTAAATATCTTAACCAACTTGGGAAAAAATGTCATATTATCAGACGAAGCACTTTTAGCAATTCGCGTGTTTTCAACAGACACAATAGCAGATTTTGTCCTCAAGAAAATCAACACCAAATATTCCCCAAAGACAACAAGGACGCATTTGGACTAAACGTTTCCTGCTTTATATTAGGATCAAAAATAAAATTTACATTTTCGAGGGGAACTTATCCGCTCCTAAATATTTGGACATTTTAGAAATGGTTGTAGCCCAATTATTAAATGATATTCCTTTAGCTCGCTTGAACCAAATTTGTTTCCAACAGGCTGAAGCCCCATCTCACAATGCGAAAATTATACGCCCGTTTTTGGAAAACAATTTTGGTAATAGATGGATTAGCACTAATGGTCAGTCTTAGATTTCTTTTTATGGGGTTACTTGCAAAATAAAATCTACCAAACTCAATATGATAACATAGAGCGTTTGACAAATCCAATTAGAGAAGCTTTCAGACACTTACAAGATCACCCTATTATTGTGCTTAGTGCTATACAATGAATTGGAAGAGTGCTTGAAGCATGTGTAAGACAGAATGGTCATCAGTTCGAACATCAGTAATTTATATTAGGCTTGTAAAGTTGTAGGTATTTAGTTTTTAATTTTGTGTTTTGCATAAAACTTCGTAACCTTTAACCTTGTTTTTTGATGGCCAACTATATCATCAAAATGTTAAAGTAACGTAACATCCATTTTTGAGGTTAATAATGCAAAAGAAATGCCACATATATATATTTTTTGAGAACTGAGAGTAAATAGAATATAGAAAAAATATATACAGAGTGTTTCATTAAAAAAACAACGCTTTGGTTTATTGCGAAGAAACTGAGTTTTTGTGGGGAAAACCTATGCCACTAAATTCTATGAAAAAGTCTGTATAAAACCTACTTTTTCGATAAATTAATTACGAGGGGTGCTTAAAATGTGCAAATTTTGAATTTTGCCCTGTATCTCATAAACTAAGAGGACTATGACAATTCAGTTTGTGGCATCTTTCATTTCACGAAAAAAAGTAGAACAGAGTCGCGAAAACGGCATCTTTATATCTTTGCTCGCAAACGAAATACCCTACAATTACAATTAATTAACATTTTTCAATAAACATAATTTTATCCGTACAAAAATGTAAAACAAACAACAATACAATTTAGATAAATAATTTTATTAAAGACAATTTTAAGAAAAAAGAATACTATAAATACAATTTGAACAACGCGAACAATAATAACATAAATTGCAATTCACTAAACACAATTTTTCAACCTGAGATCTGTTCGAATTGCTATGTAGCAACTTTTTGACAATACGCGATTCTGTTTGCGAATTCTTGAATCACGTTACCAATAACAATTTCGTTTATATCTCAAATTCCTTCACTTATTCGATTTTTTAAAATTTCAATATTTTCGGGCATGTCAAGGTAAATTTTGGATTTAAAATAGCCCCAAAAAGTAATCGAGTGGACTGAGATCGGGAGATCTTGCAGACCACTAAATGGTTCCGTTCTTGACAATCCACCTGTCTGGAAAGAACTCCTTTAAATATTGTCGAACATTACGTACGAAATGTTAGCAGTGCCCCATCTTGTTGAAACCGAATAGTGTTTAGGTTTTTCGGGTTTCGAATTATTTGTAAAAATCGTAGCAAGTTCAGCAATCAGATTATTTTGTAGAGGTATATTTCCACTTAGAGATTCTTAGAAAAATATGGAACGATTATCCGCCGATTAATTATTCCTGCCAAAACATTTAATTGTTAAAAAGCAGATTTTCAGTACTCTCATACCTTCAATTCATACAAACAAATTTTATTGATAACATTTTTAAAAGAAAATTATCTTTATTATATTAAAGACAATTTAGATTATCTACTGTTCTGTGTATTAGGAGTTCCATTTGGACAATATATAGTTTGCCACAATTGCATTATTTTTTCAGGGTAAATTTCTTGCACTAACTTAAGTTTATAAGGATAATAGTAATTGTTCTTCTAAATTCTAACTACGTACCGCTGGCCAACTTCTTCGTTATCAGCTATTTGTACATTTTCATTGAGCTTGGGATGACCGGATTTTGGAACATTGCTCACCAGTTCTGTTTTTCCTGTTGCGTTTTTGCTTGAAAAGGATGGAATTTTTAACGTGCACAATGCACACTATTACTCATATGTTGATGAAAACCCTCATCTGGTAAGGGAAAGTAAACATAAGGAAAGGTTTAGCATTAATTCATGGATAGGTGTTCTTGGTGATAATTTGCTTGGACCTGTAGAATTGCCTAATCGTTTAAACGGCGAACCATATCTCAAATTTTTAGAAAACACTTTACCGGATTTATTACATTATATTAATCTGAATATTAGGCGGAACTGGTGCTTTTTACATGATGTTTGTCCGGCTCACTATAGCAGAAGTGTTCGTACTTTTTTAGATAACAATTACCGAGAGCGGAAAAGGTGGTCCGGTTGCTTGGCCAGCAAGGTCTGCAGATTTAATTCCTTGTGATTTTTGTGTTTTGGGATATCTAAAATCAATGGTTTATTCCCAACCAATAGAAACACGCAATCAGCTTTGAGAAGAGTTCAGGATGCCTGCGACGAATTTAGTAACAATAGGGGAATTTTTGCAAAAATTCGGCAATCTTTACATAAACGAATAAATTTGTGCATAGAAACGGATGATCGTCATGTGGAGCATCTTTTGTAGATTTAGATTTGTGTTTCATGCTTTCAGTTGTCATTTTGAATTTTTTTTATTATTAATTGTGTCAGCAACATTTTTTTGTACCTATTAAAAGCGATTACTTTTACCCGAGTTTATTTCTTACTATCTAAAGCAAAATTATTTTGACGTTCACGCAATTGTTATTTTGTTTATTTTCCATAGCCATCTTTCATAATTTCAAATAAATTCGTTAGTTAATTTTATAAAAGTATGATTAACACATAAAAGTTCAAATCGATTTATTTCGAAGACGGTGCGAAATTTTTAAATTTTATGTTAAAATTGCGAAATTTTGAAAAACAAAAACTTATGAATAACAATGTCCAATGCCTCATCAAAACGAACCGCTTATGAGTACAACTAGAAAATCATATTCACGCCATACGATTGGGCATATTCCACTAAATAAATGTACATAACGCTACCATTTATAGGAAACCATTTTGAAGATATTTGAATTAAACCGATGTTAGGCGCCATCTTCCAAGAGCTCCAGCTCTCTTAGGAAGTATTTTTGTATTAAGGTAATTTACGTTCAATTATTAGTAACACTAACGCAATAATTATTCTTTTTATACTGCATACAACAAAAACAATTTTTACAATATTAGTTTATTAACACTCAAAATCCTGAAGATTTAAATACATTTAAAGTTTCAGTATTGACAATACTTATTTTACAGTATTTATTTTAATAAACACGTAATGAGAATTCTTGAATTCACCTAGTTTTCCTGTAAAACAATTGAATATCACTAAATGTTTTACTAAAGTAGTTGACTAAATTACATATATAGAGTCCGCGGTTAGCATGTGACGCGCTATGGCCCAAGAGACACTCGTGCCCATTCCCTCGACCCTTCCACCGGCACCATCCAAGCCAAAGTTAAAAGCATTTTCGAGGCGCGCATTCGCTACGTAAACTCTACAGCAACTTTTCATTGATTATTTATATGGTTTGACGTTTAAAAGATTTCTGCCCTGATGCTGTGTAGGAATGGTACATAATGTTTGCAATTTTAAATTAGCGTAAACTGTAAAATAGTTTTAATAGTTTCATCCAATAGAGAATTTAATTCTTTAAAGAAAAGTACCTGTAGAGTTTTTACCTAAAATAATTAGGGAAGCAGCAATTGAGACTTTATGATTTCATTAGATTTCTATGTTGCGTCCAACCATTCACTACCCGGTATATATAAATAGATAGGAATTTTGAAGAAATTAGCGATAATAGGTAAGGACACTCAATTTAGTTGTGAATACGTTTATAAAGAAAAATTACACTATCAAAAAACAGTAAGAGGCCATATAATCTGTGAAAATGTATTTTTTCTGTATGGTTCGATGGAAAAATAGACGTAGAGAACAGTACATGGACATTTTGGTTGATTTAAGCTTAATTATTAACTTAAAACAAACATTAAATTTACTTAAAAAGAAAAAATTAAATGACACCACTAAACTTCATAAGCGTACTTGTGTAAGACAAACGAAGAAATACAGACAGTACTATGTGCTTCTTTCTAAGATGGTGGCTTCAAAGCGTCTCTTATAAACAAAACATAGAGCGCGCACTCCATTTCGTACATCTAGTTCAATGGAATGAACTAATAGAATGAAGCGCTCACACAACTATGAATATTATTGGTCAAATAGTGACGTGTGTCTTCGTCTTATAAAACACAACCATGCACAAACTTTGTTGTAATTAAAGCTTATAATGACACGTTTTGCATATTATTAAATAGTAGTTGAGGTTCAGCTGACCCCCTGCACATTTATCCATTTTCGCTGCGCCTTCAAATCTAATCTCTTCCTTGCGCCCTGCAGGCTGCATACATATCTTAGCAGACGTTCTTACAACCTATAGGTAAACTGGTGCTTTTAAGTTTAAAAGTAGTACTTTAAAATTGGATCTCTACTAAAAATACTCCGAAAACTGTAAAGAGACTAGGATCAAATAACGGTATTTCGCCGTTTAAAATTTTTGGTATTAATGAATGGACATTTTATGTATTAATTGGGCATCATTATTTTTCATTTCTAGTTTACATATCATTTCTTGTAAGTTTTTCGCATAGAAGAATCATAACAAATTATTTAAATACTTGTTATTAAATTAAAGATTAATGATAAATAAAATTAAAAAAAGTCTTGCTTGCAGCGGGGTTCGATCGTGTATTACCTGAGCTCGTACAGTTTAATAATCCGAACGTTTAATCATTGCGCTACGGAGGCATGTCTCGCTGCATTTGAATTTCCGGTTTTTAAAGTAACGCCTTGCATGTAATTACAGAGTTTAATTATTTCTGAAGAATTGGGATTGTTATAAAGGGTAATATTTTTGGACAGTACGTTAGAATATCTAATGTATCGATTGCAATTACTCGTATTAATTTGAGCGACTTTTATTCGAGAACGAACTATTTCATATTTCAAATTTCCCATACTAATTCCTACTGCAAATGTAACACGAACTCGGTTATATATATATATATATATATATATATATATATATATATATATATATATATATGATTTCGTTCTAAGCAATTAGGAAGCAGGAAATTTCATAAGTGTAATTTTGCATGTAAAATGCTATTACCGAGCGGTCGGATCAGCACCTGTATATATATATATATATATATATATATATATATATATATATATATATATATATATATATATATATAAATCATAAGAGATGAAAGCTTTTCAGAATTAAAAATGCTATATGATAGATGAGTTTTATATTTTCAAAATAGTACTTCAAAAATAAAATGAATAATTCAGTTAGTAATAATTTAAAAAACACTCACAATTGCCATGATATTAAAACAAAATGTTACGTTATCAACAACTGTCAGTTTTGACGTTTTGTAAAATCGAACGCTCCGATTTTCAAGCGCGGTTTTCAATAATTTAATAATGTCTTATACACTTGTTGAAAAAATATATTTCTGAAGTGGTTTTATTCCGGTAGTAGTGTACCTGAAGATCGAAACTTGTTTGCTGGTTTATATCCCGATCGGCCGATACCCGCCATTTCAACAATTTAGAACGTGATTTCAAACCAAGAAAAATATGGATCCGTTTTAAACTGGTAAACTTAAAATTATTATTAATTTCATCAGTTCTACATACATAAAGACAAAATTTACATCGATTGGGGCTTGAACCTTGATGGCGCAGTTGGTTAACGCGGTACTCTAGCAAAGTACAGGTCGTAGGTTCAAATCCTACTCGAGGTAAACTTTTATTTATGTATTTAATAAAATTAATAATAATTTTAATTACCTTTACATATTCGTTCATAACAAAACTTATAATAAGTAAGCCTTGTTTAAAGCGTACTTTAAATTTAGCCGACGAAGCAGATATTGCACAAGATAATGTGAACGACATAAACGTTATTGCGGAGACCGTAGCTATTCCACGCATTAGTATACGGCAAATTAGTAAGCATTTAAATTTGCACAATTCAACCGCCTTCAAAATTTTAAAGAAGAACAAATTTAAATCGTACAAGTTCTCAAACGACCAGGAGATTTTTGAGCCACAGGTATTCCAGAATGGTTTTCTGCGAAACTGTGACGGAAATGATCAATGTATATAGGTATTTCAGCAACAATGTTCGTTTTTGACGAATCGACCTTCACCATTAATGGAGAGCCAAATATGCAAAATTATCGCTATTGGAATACGGATAATCCTCATTTGATGATCGATAACCATTCCCAATATCCACAGTCAGTCAACATATGGGTAGGAATATTCGGATCTAATATTATAGCCCTTCTTCATTGATGGACACTTAAACGGCAGAAAGTACTTTGAGCTGCTTCAAACGGAGATTTGCCCGGCCATAGATGCTGTCGCAGGAGAAAATGTGGTATGGTTTCAGCAGGATGGTTGTCCTGCGCATTTTACAAGAGACGCCACTGCTTATTTAAATTAATGCTATCCAAATAAATACCTGGATTGGACGGGCCGGACCCGTGAATTGGCGAGCTCGTTTACCAGGTCTATCACCAAATGATTTCTTTCTGTGGGGTTATTTAAAATCAAAATTTATGGTGCTAGACATGCAAACATCGAGATTTTGAAAACAAAATTTCCGAAGAATGCAACAATTTATCGAATCGGCAACTTGCAAATGTTTGCAGACATTTTTATGAGAGATGTCAATGCTTAGCCGTTAATGGAGTTTATTTGAGCGTTTAATTTGATTTTATTAATAATTTCTGTTAATGAATTCGTATTAATGTTTGGTTATTCTTCTCTTGATTCCCATTATTTCAAACCAATGCAATATTAATTATTAATGTAGGGAAAATCGGAAGTGGGCGAACTTAAGGTAGCTATTGAAATTTCAAGTCCCTTTCTTAATCAAACATATTTATATTTTCATACCATTAACTTTACCTATTATAGCACCAACCTAGAACATAATTCGGTTCTAGCTAAACACATTTTTATATACATATATATATATATATATATATATATATATATATATATATATATATATATATATATATATATATATATATATTAATATATTTTCGTCATCTTACCACAAGCGTTGCTAAGTTAACGAATCGCGTTGGGTAAGTTGACGAAGATAAAATAACAAATAAAAATATAAACAAAGTATGAAAATACATTTCAATTTCAAAAAATTAAAACAAATAAATTAAAAAACGTTTTCTGTCGGTACAGAAACATACAGTTTAAACAAAACTTTCTTGTAATAGGTATTAGCGGTCACAACAAAATTCACACAACCATACTTTGGCCTTCACTTCCTTTGCATTTAGACCCGTATATTCAGAGTGAGCCCATTTTCTACAA
Organism: Vesta saturnalis; assembly: GCA_036346205.1. Taxonomy (NCBI): domain Eukaryota; kingdom Metazoa; phylum Arthropoda; class Insecta; order Coleoptera; family Lampyridae; genus Vesta; species Vesta saturnalis. Next base: position 974,222 of record JARFJB010000618.1, on the reverse strand, counting down.
GAACTACATCGAAACCATAGCTCATTGTCTTTACCTTCATCATTACAATGTGTCCATAGTTTGTCGTCTTCTTTATTTTCCAGTCCATATCATCATCAGTGTCAATATATGGTATTTCTACTGAAGTCTCCGAATCAGAAGAATCAAATAACTGCCGTTTGGTGCTTTTGGTTTTAAATTTTGATTATTTTTATCGCTTTTTTAATGTTGTTTTTTGGTATTTTTGTTGTCTGTAACTTTTAAGAGCGTTCAATTATTTCTTTCTTTCTTTATTAATTTTTTCCTGTTGCTTTTCTTCCAAAGCATCTTTTACCGGTCTGTTTGACAGTATCAAAGAGGGTAGCTTTTTCTGCAGCGTCTAGTTTTCACGTGGGCTTGAGGTAGAGGCAATCAAAAGTTGCTTTGGTTGTTTGAGTTTCTTTGTTTATTGGGTTTATGGGCTTCAATATACTTCCAGTCGAAGTTGAAGCAATAGAATCATTGTTTGGTACCGATGGCGATGTGGTGTTGCGTAGTCCAGAAGAAGACAGTGACTATGAAAACTATTAGCTTCATGTGGGCTGAGTCTTGGTTGGCAGGATTGATGTATTGTTTCTGTACTTAGATCTCTTTCCGTTGTTTTGATGCCTCAAAATCATGTTCGGTGAAAATTTGAGAGTCAAATGGTTCTATCCCAGTGGCTCGAAACCCATTAATGGCATTTGAAACTGTAGCAACTTTCAAATAGGTTTTTCCAAAAATAAGAGCTATGTCATATAGCGTAATAGCTTTGCCTGGATTATTTGTCAAAAAGTCGCCACATGCTCTATTATATGCCACTTTTAATGGTCCATAGAGAGACACATCCAGAGGCTGCATTCTGTGACTTGTGTGGGCTGGAAATGCAAACAAAAATATAAAATTTTCCCGACGCAAGTTTACAGCTTCCAACGTTATATGGCTAGCATGGTTGTCCATTAGCAATAGTATTTTATTGCTTTCGCTTGGTCTTGCATGCTGAATAAAGTGGTGTAGATATTTTACGAAATTTTCTGAAGTCATCCAGCCCGTCTCATGTGCAACGCCAATAAATCCAGGAGGTGTGTTGTTCATATATGTAGGTTGCATTCTGACTTTGAAAAATTAAAAAAGGTGGTATTCAATTTCCATTTGCGTTCATAAAACAGGAGGTGGTTACATTTGTTCCTCTTTCTGCCGATGACACTTTTATAACTCGACGTTTGCCCTTCGGTGTTATCACTTTAGGGTTTTTAATGGCAACAATGAAAACACCGGTTTCATTGACGTTATATATCTGATTTGGAGTAAAATTGTGCTTTTCTTTAATGTCCTTTAAAGCATTAAAAAATTGGGAAACATTTTGCTGATTGAATGCGATAAGCCTTGCAATGGAAGTGGATTCGGGCGCTCTTAGTGAAAATTTGTATTTTTTCATGAACCATCCAACAAATTATCGGCTTGCTCTCTTCTTAGTGTCATTAAACCTATTGGGAATTTGCCGTTTTTCTGCACAATCAGAAATTATTGTGCTAAACTGCCCTTTAGTAAAACCAAATGCACGTTTATCTATGTCAATAATATATTGGGGTAAAGCTTCTAGCTGTTCATTAGAAAATGTAAGCTTAAAACGTCCTGTATTGGAAGGAAAAACCTAAAAATAAACACCATACAATACTTAGAAATCAAATATTTAGTTTTTCCGCAAGTTACCCCATCAGCATGCTGTTTTAAATATCTACGTAAAATAACTTCCGGTATGTTATATTTTTTGGCTGTTGAGTTGACACTTCTATTATCATTTCTGACTTCATGGCACAAGATTGTCTAGTTGTTTACGTGTATATATTCCACCCATTTTATAAGCTAAAAAGCCACATAAAGTAGGTAAATAAGAAAATGAATCTGTGCGGGTAAGTTGGCGAATTCGTCATTTTACCCTCTCAGTTTTTCGCCAAGTTACCCTCATTCACTTCATTAAACAAAAATAATCACACAAAAAAAAGTAAATATTTTATTTTGTCAATTCTCTAACTAAATTGCAGCTTAAGGGTGCAGAAATACATTGTGGCGACAGATTTAAAAAAACACTTACGTGGCGATCCTTGGAGCTTATTTTCACGTTCAGTAAAATTATAACTCAGAGCACGTGTTTTGTTATTTGGTGGTAGGAGCGAGACTAAATGAGCAGACGTTTTGATGTTATCGCCCTTTCTGCAATCTTTGCATTTACTCTATTATGGCTATTTCGTCATCTTACCTACTTCGCCAACTTACCCGCTTTTCCCCTATGCCACTTTTATTGTTATAACTTATTGTTAAATTTTATTGAAATAATTATTAATAAGTGTGGATTTATTTAATTCTTTGTTAACTTGTCTTCTGTACTATTAAAAACGTCAAAATTTGACAATATTGTTGATAACGTACATTTTGTTTTAATATCATGGCAATTGTGTTTTTTTTTTAATTATTACTAATTTAATTCTTCGTTTTCTTTTTTCAACTACTATTTTGAGATCTCTTATGTTTTTGCTCCAATTAGAGGAGCAGGAAATTGCATAAGGGTGATTTTACATGTAAAATGCTATTACCGAGTGGTCGGATCAGCACCCTTGTATACTTACTGTGACCCAAATTTAAGTATCCCCTTTTTCAATGTTTCAATGTTTTGGAGAGGGTATGTAAATAACATTTCTTAACATACGCCTTTTTTTATAATTGTGGACCTGAACAGGCTAAATTAGGCCTATTGTGCTAAAGCACTCAGTAACACTTAGGAGGATGGATAGAGGATAATGAATTGCCAATAGAAGCGTATGAACAGCCACCTTAAATTTTCTCATATCATAAGTGAGAGGAAAACAGGAACTAGGGAGATCATTCCAGAGTTTAGAAGCCGTGTAGAAAAATGTGGCTTGCGCCCGTTTGGTACGACAAGTAGAGATTTGTACTGCATACTGATGATGTAAATGAGCGAACCGAGTGTTTCTCGAAAAGATAGCCGAGATGGTATCAAAGAATATAATTCAGCAGCACAATAGCCGTTGTAATAACGATAATACAAAGATAGAACTGAAACCATCCTTCTATGCTCAAGGGACTGTATGTGAGAAGTAATGGATGGGTCATTTATAAGCCTAATCGCTCTCTTTTGAATACGATCAACGATATCGAGAGCGTATTGGGGAGCACTAACCCAGAGGTGAGAATTATATTCCAGATGAGGCCGAATTTGGGCCTTATACATCAGAAGGAGTTGTCGAGAGGTAAAGTACTGCTTAGATCTGTACAAAAAGCCTATTTTACGAGCAGCTGTTTTGGTAGCTGACAGAAGATGGTCAACCCATGAGAGATTTGAAGATACAGTCATACCCAACAGAGTAATAGAGTCTGAAAACTTAATAACTGAGTCATTCATACTTAGAACAGGAAATGATCGATCTTTTTGGCGGACATAAGGCAACACTGAGTTTTGTTAGCATTAAATTTAACTAGATTATTGCTTCCCCATTCGAGAATACGTTGAATGTCTTTGTTGATTGAATTTGCCATTTCAGCTTTAATTTCTTGATTTGACATAGAAGGTGGATTATCACTATGAGTAGACTGAGATGAACTACAGTGAAGAGTGCTATCGTCAGCAAAGCAATGGATGGGGTTAGTTGTTGAAGAAATAAGGTCATTTATGTACAGTAGAAAAGTGTAGGCGCTATAACGGATCCCTGTGGTACGCCCGCGTTAATGCTAACTTCTTTTGAAAAAAGCCATCAACTACGACATGTATTCATATTTTATTAAGGAAACTGGAAACCCACTTGATGAGCATATCAGCTAACCCCAAAGAAGTGGGTTTGGCAAGTAAACACTTATGCCAAACTTGGGAAAATCCTTTGAAATATCTCAAGCGACTACAAATGTGTCACCGGATTTTTCTAATGTATTGTTCCAAACTTCCACATATGACAGAAGATCGCCTGTTGAACGACTTTTCCTAATCCCATATTGGTGGTCACTAAGGAGTTTGTTAGTTTCAAGGAACGTGAGTAGTTGTTGATTGATTGCTTTTCCATGATTTTAGACAAAATGGAAGTGATGGCAATTGGTCGGTAATTTGAGGGATCGGTCTTATCGCCATTTTTGGGAATAGGTTGAACATTTGCTAACTTCCATGATGAAGGGAATTCCCAGAAGACACAGAGATCGTATAGAGCTTAGATAGATTTGAAAATTGAAATTGTACCAAGTGGACCAATATTTAGGATCAGGTAAAATGACGTCTTTTGGCTCGTTGCGAGCGTAAGCCTACAGCTTAAAAATTTGCAAAATAGGTAAAACTGTAGCAAAACTTTCGAAAAAGTGATATTGGTATTGGATTTTATCCAATACTATTATCAGTTTTCTTTATTAAAATAGAAATATTTTTTATTGCACTGTATGAAAACTAAATTCAATAACTTAATTAGTTAATAATACCTTAGATTAATGTCAACATTTTAGAAACGGCTATTCTTAGTTTAGAAAAGATATTAATGAAATCTCTCAGAGAACTCTATAATTACGATGCAAAGAACCTCATTCGTATGTTTCCTCAGAAAAATTGGAAATTTTCAACAATTAGGAAGCTATTGGTTCATTTCAGAGAAACGAACGGTTCATTAACTATCAAGCGTGGTCGTGGAAAAGAACCCCAAGGACGCCTGAGAACATTCAGAAAGTTCGTATAATTATTGAAAACTTGGAACTAGGAAAAACTGTAATCTATAGAAGAATTCATAAAGCAACTGGCATTAAAAGAACAACTGCTAGACGCATTTTAAAGCTTGATTTAAATTTAAAAATATACAAAAAAGTTTACTGCCGAAAACAGTAAACCAAAAATCCGATTTTAAACTCAAAAATATTAGGTACTTAATGCCTCGATAAATGTTAAAACTTCCTTCCGTCACATTACAAACAGTCTTTCAGTCTTGTTCGAGTGTATAAAACTGCTGCTTAGATTTACGCTTATTAATCCCTTACTTTAAACTTTTCTAATTTTATTAATAATCACTACTTCAATTAATAAATACCGCCATCTAACGCTTTGTCTTGGAATGTCTAATCAATGTTTAGTAGTAGACAGGGGAAACAAAAAACAACTTTTAAATAACATTGTATAGAAACGTTAAAATTTTTGTTAGGCGTGGTTTAATTCTTGTCAATTTGGTTTGTGAATATTTTTAAAATGCCTTTCGCGCGTTACTTTTTATTTTTAGACTACACACATACCATATAGTTTTTCACCAGGTCCTAAACGAATATAATCAAAGAATAAGTTTTTGTCAATGGATGTTAGAAATGATTCGTGAAAACAGGAATTGTTTATCACAAATTCTAGGGACCGACGACGCTACTTTTAATAGTGATGGTAGGGTAACCAATAATGCATAATATGCATTATTGGTCTGCTGAAAATTCATATTGAATGCAAGAAGTGCACCAACAAGGTCGTTTAAGTTCTAACCGTGTGGTGTGACATTATAGGCGGCAAAATTATGGGTACTTATTTTTTTGATCGTGCGCTAACTGGTAATCTCTTCTTAGAGTTTTTAATAAATGAGTTGCCAGTAGGCGTTAGGCCATAGCTTCACCAATTATGTCACGATTTAAAATGTATGCTCCACTTTCGTTTTTTCTTCTTTATCTTCACCAACTGATTCGTTTTCTGAATCAGAGCTTGAAATTCAGTTATTTTGGTTCTCATATTGTCCGAAAAATTTAAATAATGTTTAGCCAAGAAACGAAATAGCTGCCGCTTAAGCAAATATCCTCCTCTACGGCAACTTAGTAAAAACTGTTCTTATTTCACGTAATCTACTTCATTTCTCTCTACCGAGTAATTATCAACATCAGTAAATACTAGCATTTCTTGCACCTACAAATAAAGTATTCATTTAATTTGACTTTTAGAGCAACTTACTGTCCAAATGACAAATTATCGTTTTCCGGCTTCCCAACCCACGTCTCTATTCTAGTAATATAACCTTTGTATACGGGGTGTAAACCAATAGGGGCCACCCCAGTAACTTTTGGGCGGGTCGTTAGATTTTGGGTTATATTAGAGTAAGTTTGAGATTTTCTTACGTCAAAAACAATATTGCCGATTTACGGTTTCACCATGACGCAAAACCTGAAAATTTAAATGGAAAGTCCCGTATATTTTTACATGTATAGATTCTACACGCACGCGCGCACGGCTTCAAAACATTCACTTTATCTGTCAAATGTCAATTTAAACGCCATTTTATGTATTATTTATTATTAATATTAATATTAATATTATTTTTCCTAATAATTAATTTATGTGCGTAGTTTTTTAACGATTACATTTAAAACTTACGGTTTTTTAACTAAAACTCACTCACTTTTCCCATTAGAAACGTACATGGACTACCCTGTATATTAAATAGCTCCTTCAAGTACCAGTAAAACGATATACACAGTAATTTCCTTAGTTCCTAAGTAAAGCAGTAATTTTTATTTTCTAATTTTTATTAACACAACATGCTCCTGAAGCCGACTCTCTCAAGGGACTGCAAAAGATTTGTTCTTAATGAAAAGAATAAATACATATTCTAATAAGAATGATTATTAATTTTATTAAATACATAAATAAAAGTTTACCTCAGTAGGATTTGAACCTACGACCTGTACTTTGCTAGAGTACGGCGCTACCAACTGCGATATCGAAGCACAAGCACCAATCGGTTTAAATTTTGTCTTTATGTATGTACTTCGGTAGCGCAGTTGGTAGCGCGGTACTCTGGCAAAGTACAGATCGTAGGTTCAAAGCCTACTCGAGGTAAACTTTTATTTATGTATTTAATAAAATTAATAATAATTTTCATTACATATTTACCTTTAAACTTTTTCGTTCATAACAAAACTTAAAAAATTTATATTAGTTAAGATGCTTTGGTATGTGTGAATCTTTGCGATATTGCAGGCTCGCATTCCATTAATATAAGTAGTTTGATTGTCATCTCATTAAATTTAGAATTTACATCAGTTCTACATACATAAAGACAAAATTTACATCGATTGGGGCTTGCACTTCGATAGCGCAGTACTCTAGCAAAGTACACGTCGTAGGTTCAAATCCTACTCGAGGTAAACTTTTTATTTATGTGTTTAATAAAATTAATAGTAATTTTTAATTACATATTTGCCTTGAACTTATTCGTTCATAACAAAACTTATAATCAACGTATCCTAATAATTTAGATGAAAAGAGTGCACAGACAGTATTAGTTTTTATCTTTAATTAATTATGTGTTCAAAATGGCGACCATCTTCCAAACAGCATTGCATTCTTCTTATAAAATTTTGATGCACATTTGGGGATTTCTGATGTTATACTGTTATATGCTTCTCTAGCCTACATCTTAGATTATCTAGAGTTGACGAATTTAGCTGGAAAGTGTACAAGTGTGTTATTGATCTACCTATCATGTTTAAATCTCTCTTTGTGATATTTAAATAAACGGCATTATTATTAGATTTTGACAAAAATCAAAGGAGTCCATAATATTGACTCAAGGTCATTAGCGTTTATGGGTGATCGCCATTTCTTTGGAATAAGTTGACACCCAAAATGTCATTTTGTTATTGTAGATATTTACAATATCTCTACAAGTGTTGGTAATTAATGATTAGGTTTTGTGTTCAAAATGGCAAATTTATTCCGTTAATCTCAAAGTGAGAAAGTTGACATGTTGTTGATACACGGAGAGTGCAGAAAAACTCCACTCAGGCGGCATTGTTGTATGCCGAACGATTTCGATGGATATTATCCTCCCAGCCGACGTCATTTTTCAAGTTGATGATCACCATAGGAAAATGAATTATGAATACAATGAAGATAAATACGTTATTAGTGAACATACAGAAGTAAATTTTTGGCTTTCGTGGATTTACATCCTACGGCATACTCCAGGAAAATTGCGCATAATGCAGCAATTAGTCACCAGTCCGCACATAACATTGTGAAAAAAATTAGTCAATAGTTATAGATATGAATTTGATCAACAGCTATACGAAGATGATCGCCCTAGAAGACTAGAATTTTGCAACTGAGTTTTAGACAATTACCGGAATGGTGGGTTTTCATAAACAAACTTTATTTTCGGACGAAAGCAGTTTTACTAATAATGGAATGTTTAATAGCAAGAACTGCAGACAAGGCGATTTCAAGGTTTGGTTTACCGTTTGGACTGGAATAAAAAACAATCATATTATTGGATCAATATTTTTGAGGAACCACTAAATACTGAAAGATATTTGTATTTTCTAATGAATGAAATAGAGATGAGTTGGAGAATTTACCATTAATAGAAAGGAGAGACATGTACTTTCTTCAGGACGGATACAGGGCCCACAATGCCAGATTAGTTACTGACTATTTGAGTGAACGGTTTGAGGATCACTGGATCGGCACAGACGGGCTTGTAAGATGGCCTCAAAATCGGGAGACATTACCTATCTAGACTTTTTGTGTGAGATTATATCAAAAATGAAGTATGCGGTACGCCAGTTACAACCGTGGATAATCTAAAATATAGGGTTAGAGAAGCGTTTAACAGTATAACACCATGTTCAAAATGTTCATGAAAATGTTTCGATGCAGTTAAAATAATTATGTTTTACCCTTCTTCCGTATCAAGAAATCGGTTAAAATTTCAACTCAAGAACTCCCACCAGAATCTCGCTTCATCTTTGACCAATCCCTTCTGACCGAGAAATTAGGTCAATGTCCACTAACATCAGACCGCGGACTATATATGTAGAATCGCGACACGAGATGATGTATCTTTCCGCTGCCGTTCTGAAGAAACCATCTACTTATCTATCTTTCCGCTGTCGTCCTGAAACAATATTAGCTTATCCTGCCTGTCCTGAAGTAACTATCTTATCTACCTAACCGCTTCCATCCTGAGGTCACCTGCGACCTACTGAACCGCCGTATTTATTGTTACTTTTACCTGACAATCTATCTGGGTAAGTTATAATTGGTTTTATCCTAATAATCCGACCAGTTGGAAAGATTTCTTTTCTGCCTTTGGTAGATTATAAATCGATCTCGTCTGAAAAAACAACACACACACACACACACACACACACACACACAACACTCTCAGTTCCCTGGAGCGTTAGGCCTGCGAAAAACATATATCCTGTGCACAAATCCTACTCTTTGCTTTTAGGAGTATTCCTGAAACGTACTGAGGTTTCCTACAAGAACTATCCCTTAAGGCGTAGACCTTTAGAGGTGGCTCTTGTACTTGTGCTTGTCCGAAAGGAGTAGCCCTGTTCGACCTAGCATTCCTTCTATCTAACCAATGGAGCGCAAGGCCCGTTGAGTTAGATAATCCTTCTAAAACACCTACCTGAACACTCACACGTCCGAGCTCGAGCACCCAGTAAAACTACAAACACCTAATAGATTAAATAATCGTCCCAAACCTCTGTTTCAATCAACTTTCCATGAGACGTAATGAAAATCGTTATAAAATCCATTTAAAACATCATTGATACTGTCATCTGTTTATACGCATCCCGGAAAATATCCAGTAGTTGGTAAATTATTTACTGAAAGAAAATCTATTCTTTAATTATAAAACCAATTTTTATCTTGCAAAAGTTTTGATACATTTCTATATAAAAGAAATATTATATTTATATTATTATATAATAGAAAAACTAAAACTCCAGTATGCTATCTTAAATACTTACGATAATATCCCACTTCGTAAAAGCATTATAAAGAAAGCCTGTAAATAAAACGTTTATTTACGTTTTAAATTTACGATTCCGTCCTGCTATCTTGTATCTAATTACAATAAAGTAACAATCATAATTATAGAACCCGAAGTCCCAGTTTATTGAATGGGATAAATGTTTATTTTAAAGCCGATGTCCTACAACGTTTGACCCAGTGACCAATATAAAAGCGAAGGCAATGAACGCATAACCGTTTTTTATATATTAGGAACGTTTTGACATTGTTAAAATTACACCTTGAAGAATTTTAAACACTCAAATCGTCTTGATTTATTTCTTTATGAAATTAAAGGTCATTATCTCAATTAAATAGATTGTTTTGTAAACTATTAATTTGCATGAGTTTGTAATCAAACGAGGGTTAAAATAAATTACCCAAACTAAACCGAGGGAATTATTACGGTACAAACTCCGTGAATTACGTTAACCATTTTATCACTAGGTATTCCAATACTCAAGCTGAAACCGCCACGGGCCTGTTCAACCGCTGGAGGTGACTCGGAGATCCGACTTTATGTTTTTTATTTAGTGTTAAGTTGAACATTTTAAATATTTTTTTAGATTTAAGTTAAATGTTTTAGGAGTGTATCTTATAGGCAATAAAAGCAGTGTGTAGAAATCTGTTGTTCAAACCAAGCGACGCCCTATCTCCGACTGATAGCTAACAGGCAAAGCAAAAGTAGTATAAAATGAAATCCTTTACTAAAGAAAGGGTTTACACTTGAAAGAGCTATTTAATATACAAGGTGGCCTATGTATGTTTGTGTTGGGAAAAGTAAGTTTCAGTTAAAAAATCGTAATTTTTAAATTTAATCGTTAACAAACTTCACAAGAATTAATTATTAGGAAAAATAATATTGTGGGGTAATTCTATCCCAATTAGCCATAATTCGGATGACGTTATAACGATCTAAAATTAAAAAATATTTAAAAATAAAATTAAAATGGCGCCAGGGTTGACATTTAACAGATGTATGTATTTGAAGCCGTAGAATCCAAACATGTAATAATATACAGGTTTATTTAAATTTTCAGCTTTTGCGTCATGGTGAAGCCGGCAATCAGCCATATTGTTTTATGTAGAAAAATCCCAAGCTGTCACTAATATAACCCACCAAAATTTGAACAAAATCTAATGACCCGTTCAAAGTTGTGGGCCCTATTTAGTTGATACCGGTATACCCCAAATCTAATACGAGTTTTGATTCTTCACTGAACGATTACCTCACAATACGAAAGTATTGGGAGCTATTGTAATCGGTCGGCGAAATTTCGAGTGCACTTTAGTTTTGTGAATTATCGCAAAATAGAAAATAGATAGAAAGTAGATCCCAGCGTATTATTAAAGAGGATTAAATTTCCTTTAAAATGATCTGCCATGCTTAAAATTGCTATACCGCAAGTTGGAAAAATGAGCTTCAAACATGAAAGTTTCAAAATGTATGTCTGCGTTCCAGCGCGATAGCGTCCACAAAGCTAATCCGATCGTCATGAAATTTGGTACCCAGGTTCGGATCCATGAGTTGACAGAATGATGAACTTTTGAGCGAAATCTGTCCAGTCAAAATGGAATTCAGATTTCGGCTACTATAGAGTGTATAAATACGAACGGCTATTCGTAGCAAACCTTTGCGTAGGCAACTAAGTGAACCATCCTAGAATTGAATATCGACCAAGTTTTTCGTTTGTTCGTGAACTCCTTCGATAGCGCAGTGGCAGCGCGTTTGGTTTTATGTCCCGGCGTCTCGGGTTCAAGACGCATAATGTACGAGGTTTTTTATCTTATCTTATTAGACGTGTTAAGACATTTCTGATCATTTCAAACCGTTTGGTCACAAAATTTTCGAATTTTTTCATTTTATACGTTTTGAGCAATTTCTGACCATTTGAGACGATTTTGGAAAAAATTTTTGTTTAGTACGTCAAGCTTTATAGGTATTATTTAAATAATAACATAATTTTAAGATAATGTATCTTGGTCGTAATATTTCTGTCGAAGTATTACGATTTTTAATAAAACTATTTGACAATTTAGTGATATGAAAAACTGTAGAAAATTTTAGTAGCAAAAAACACAGTACACTAGTTATAAAACACACCAAATTCTTTCAATTTTACTTGTGCTTGTTTAAATTATCAATTACATTGTATTGTGAGGTCATGTGTTGCACAAATCAGATTTTTGTAACATTTAAACTATCTATTTCTACGCACAATTAAAAATAAAATGAGTTATAGATAATCTAAAGCACAATATTATAACTAGCAACTTATTTAAAATATAAACAATGCAATTAATATGAACTATAAATCAATGTAAGCGTATGAAAATCAAAATACCAATGAGAAATATACTATGACATTGTTGACCAAAGAAGCGAGTGAGGAGAAAGCACCTTATACATGCTACGTACTGCAGTAAGCGTCGTAACCTCCGTGGAGGTAAGTGAAATATTTACTGACCATTAATATATATATATATATATATATATATATATATATATATATTGTTTAAAATTTCTTTAACCAATACACCTGCGAAGCTTGATCACGCAAGCACTCATACACCGATCTCGATTAGCCATATTCCACCTTGTTTAAAACCGGCGCAAAATGGTTGTTTTACTGATGAGCAATATACGGCTCAATGCGACCAAACATGTGGGAATAACTTCTAATTCTATAAATACCCAACGTACAAAAAACTTTGTTATACAATCCTTCGATAATTTCTTGAATGAAAACGCTATTTTATTTTGAGTAACTTACAGGGTTTTAATAAATGTTTACTGTTCACACACAACAGCTGAAGTGCACACATTAAAACTAAATAAGTACAGGAGAACAAAAAGTGTATTGAGAGGCATCAAAGTTTTTCGTGTTTCAATCGCTGTCAAAAATTATTCGTAATTTTTATAGTATTTTAACTCCAGTCTTAAGTTAACGTCTGTATCTGTATATCTGTGTATCTGTGTGGAGCATCGTCGCTACTAAACGGAGGAACCGATTTTTTTTTGTTTGAAAGGTGACGAAGTAAGTGGTCTTAGCTATGATTCAAGAAAATATGTTAAAACGTTTCAAGACTAGAGAATTGTTTTGCATCTGGAGTTTTTAAATGTTTACAACATCTTCTAGAGCAAATAAACACCGTTACCTTGCGTATATTATAATATTGTATTTGCTATTCATTCGTTAATTACATTAAATATCTGGCGTGGAACAACGCCGTTGGATTTTCAAAGTCAAACATCATGCTCCTGGAAAAACGAAAGCAAGCATAATTAGGATATTGCCACCACACACACACAACACGCACGCACTAACGCACGCATACATGCACCCACACACGCGCCCGCACGCACGCACACAATCACGCACATGCATGTCTCAAACACCAGCACACATTCACATGTACACGTACACGCACAGTTATATGCACGACCACGCACACGCACTCACGCGGACACTACACGCACACACACACGCACACTCACACCACACACGCAAACGCACTGCACACGCACACCAACAGGCGCACTTTTGCAAACGCATGCACAAGCCCACGCACGCATGCTCCACACACCAGCACACCATACACATAAGCACAAGAACACGCACACGCACACGGACACGCACACGCACACGACACACACACACGCACACGCACACGCACACGCACACGCATATGCACACACACGCACACGCACATGCACACGCACACGCACACGCACACGGATATGCACGCACATGCAAACGCACACGAACACGACACACGCGCACGCCACGCACACGCACACGCACACGTACACGCACACGCACACCACAGCACACGCACACGACACACACACGCACGCACATGCACATGCACATGCACATTGTTACGTGTTTATCGCGAATAACGTGTATTTTCGATAATTTCCTTTACTTTATCTAATGAATGAACTAATTAGTTAGATCTAAATTAATATTTCCTTATTCGTTGGTGGAATGTTTTTAATTGCGTACCTCAAAAATTATTTTTCGCATCTCTACAGTTGAACTAATTTATTTAACGTACACATCTTTTTTTTTATTCCTTTATAGATATAAGTTGCGCCATCTCGAAGATTTAGGGTCATTTAATAAAGTTTGAAAAGGAATCTTGTTTTTAAAAGACAACAATGGGATATCTGTAAAATTTATTTATCATAATTTGGTTTTAACATTCTTATCTAGTTTGAATAGTTTTGACAGGTTTGCAATATTGCTTTTGTTAGGGCGTTGTTCCTGATCTTTCTTTTCTTAACACGCCATTTTCCGATGAGAAGGTTGATCTGCAAGAAAAATTTTTCCTTCCGTTTATAAGATGTTTAAGCATCGTTTCTTTGGAAAATTTTTCATATAATGTAATGTTTTTGGTATAAAACTTTACTGACGCTTTACAAGCGGATATTATTGAATTTTCAATCTTCATATCCTCCGGTAAGTTTAACACATGTTCGACAACTTTTAGTAATTCGATTCTTTCATTTAGGCACTTTCGCACGATTACTTAAATTTATAACATAGGTCTGTTGAAACGAAATCATCGCTATCGGCTCTAAACATCTAAAAAGAGGTATGCTTGTATAAGGTAATTAGTAACGTACTTACTTGTATCACTTTCAGCGCCTTGATACCGGCGAAATAAACAGCTATTCTTTATTTATATACATAACTAGCAAATTGGAATGCACTACCGATCACCTCCGTACCTATTCCTACTGGAATGCTGGCTTAACTATTGATTAGCTGTTTTGGGTCCACAAAGTAACTACCACCTTCGAAACACGAAGGGCATTTACAGTTTGGTAATTCTTCATCAAAGGTCAGAATTCTTTATTATTCAATATACACAGGATTTGTGTAATGAACAGTGTATTACTAAAATCAGTACAACAGAGTTAGGTTACATTAGGGTTTAACATATTTACTTACTTGTAACAAAAATTTATCATTTATAATAACATGCTTTTACTGGAGGCTAAAGTGGTTGAATAATTTAGAGTTTGATTTGTTCAATTTGTAATTTCTTTCTGCATACAAAAGAAGAAAAACCACACCTATTATTCACTGTGACGTTGACCTATTTAGTTCGCTACCTTCACACGGTAGTTGCGCGTTGAAGCTCCTGTTTGTAAAATACATTATATACAGGGTGGAACAGATATCGAGGTCGTATGAATTACAGTCATTGTTGAAACTGTATATATATTTATAGTCAAATTTAGAATTTCTGTAGCTTTTCTGTACTTTGTCTTTGATTAATATTAATTATTTGTCATTACGGATAATTTTGTTCAGAGCAGGTTTTGCTGTAATAAAAATTTCTGTACTATTGAATGTCTTGCTTCAATTCTATGCCTTGCACTGAACAGACTATCCAGATATTTCTATTTAATACCACTTCTTAATGTTTTAATAAATTAAGAAACCGAAATTAAAATCATTGGGGATTTAAATTCTATTTTGTGAAACGTAGGCAAGCTGTTTCAAAAATTAAGCACTACTATTTTCATTGTGGATCTATTTTAGATCGCACTTTATGGGTTACTTTCGCCCTTTCGGCTGCGATTTGTAAGTACTTACAACCGTCGGGAGCGGCACAATTAACGAAACTTTTCTTTTACATTTAGGGTTCGATTAACGAACTAAATACATTTAGTTTTTCTTTATTCTTTGTGGGCATCTGCGACGGCTCACCACTTGCCATCGTCAGGGCTGAATTATAATTATGTTGTAAGTTAAGATTGTTATGAATACTTTGGGGGAAAACTAGCATAGTATCATATTTGTTTACGTTCGATATTTATTCGACAAGTATTAATTTGAGTTTAAATTAAATTAAATAAACGATTACTGTGTGGTTGTTCGGGTAAAAGTTTGTCTCTCTTTTAAATTGTTCCTTTTTTTTTGGAGCACTACCTGTTTCAGGTTTTACAGGGCCTGCCCCTACTCTACTCCTCTTTTTCCTTTTTCTTTCCTTTTCTCCCCTTTCCTGACTAAAACCTGTGGCGCCTATCCTTTAGTGGCTATCTAACCACGTCAACACCATTGTAGCAATCCTCCAAAACACCACGCATCCAAGTGCTCTGCGGTCAAACGACCGTACGCAGGAGCTTAGCCGAGTGCACTTTCAAAAAAATGTTTACATGCAGGTTAGACATGTAGCAACATGCACACGCACACGCACCACACACACGGATACGCACACGCAAACGCTCACATGCTCACTCACACACGCACACGCAAACGCACGCACACGCACACTGCACCACGCACACGCACAGCACGAGCACACACACGCACATGCACGCACATGCACACGAATACGCACACACATGCACACGACGCACACGCACACACACGCACACGCACACGCACAGCACACACACGCACAGCACACGCACACACACTGCACACGCACACGCACACGCACACGGATACGACCCACGCAAACCACAATGCACACTCACACGCACACGCAAACGCACGCCACACATGCACATGCACAGCACACACACGCACACGCACACGCACACGCACACGCACAGCACACCACACGCACACGCACAAGCACACGCACACCGAACGCAAACACACGCGAACGCAAACGCTCACGAACACGGACGCGCACACGCACACGCACACGCAGACGCACACGCACACGCACGACCACGCGCGCACGTACATACACACGCAGCACACCACACGCACACGCACAAGCACACGCACACGCACACGCACACACAGCACTCACACGACACTCACACGCACACGCACAGGCACAGCACACACACACGCAGATGCACACACACGCACACGCACACGCACACTCACACGCACACGCACACGCACACGTACACGCACAAGCACACGAACTCACACACGCACACGTAAACGGACACGCACAAGCACAGGCGCACGGACACGTACACGTTCATTCACACGATTGCGCACACACACACACACAAACACGCTCATGCACACGCACATGCACATGCACACGTCCACCGCCACACACATACACTCTCATGCTGACGCACACGTACGCGCACATTCACACGCTCGCGCACACGCACACGCATATGTACACGCACACGCACACGCGCGCGCACACACATACGCACACGCATGTATGTATAGGTCGAATGTTAAAAATGTATATTTATGTAATAATAATAATTACTGATATTACAACAGCGGAAAACGCATTACCGGTTGGCAAGCGTTTATGACGCTTTAAGAAGAAAAGAAGTGCTGCTGGTCCAAATTCAATTCGGAGTAATACATTCCAGTATTATTTGAAGAATAAGATAGGTACTGAAGTGATAGTTTGTAGAACTTTATTTTGTTGCTGTTTTGGGATATTCACCTGAAAATAATATAGTTGTGTGGAGACAGTGTATAGTCTTTAACAGTAGAATACGTTCGAAGAGGGCGACATCCGAATAAAATTAAAATCGATGAATCCACTGTAGTAAAACATACTATCATATCATCATTAACCCAAAATCCTCGCATTATCGACGGGAACATGCTCCAAACAGGTTGTGTTTACCTAGAAATATTTCAATAATGAAAGTATACACTCACTTTCAAATTAAGTTATAAGCTGTATCGTCAACAAGTCAATAAACTGAATATACCATTCGAAAAGCTTGGCTTCATAAAATAGAAACAAATCATGAAGCATCTTCATCATATAAAATACATTATGCAAAATACACTGCAGCCAGAGATGAGTACCGAGCAGATTGTGTGGTCGCAGGAACACCAAAAAAAAAGCAACTGTTTGTATCAGCTGACCTTCAAAGGGTAGTTGTCTACAAATATAATTTTTTCAGAGGAACTTTGAGAATCTCGTTTTTTTTTCAGGTTATTATGATCCCCTGTGCAGTATGTTCAAAGAAATACTTTTCACACCCAGAACTGTAGCATTCAATAAGACATTCGCACCAACAGGCAAAAGTTTATTTAAGAAAGCTGGGCATTTTAATCTTTCTGTATTTACATTTTTAATAGCCCGGAAGTTAAATTGAACAATTTGGTTTTGAAATTTTTTGAACCAGGCCACACCTTTACGTCCGCTAATTAATTCCACCATCAAGTTGAAAAACCACTGAAGAGGAAAAATAAAGTCTATGATTTTATCGACTTTCAAAGTTGTGTGCAAAATGCAAATTCTGGAAATGTTTATGTTTTCGTTATCTATAAAAAGAAATTTCTTCGACTGGAAATCCTGTACTTCAAAATGTAGGATTCGAAATAACAGCCCCAAAGTCTATTTGCAAGATATGGTTTTAATCTCGTTTGAGAGAGCTAATTTCAAATTAAGGTACAAAATTTCTTTTAAAAAGTCTTAATGGTTAGATTTTGTAACAATGGAGTACCGAAATCACAAAGCCGCAACTGTGATCGAGGAAGTAGTAAGGAGACGAAGCAGATGCTACTATGAAAGTTCCGGTTAATTATTCTCTCCAATTGTATGCCTTTCTGGGAAAACTTACCCATATCTGACAGAGCCGATGATATAATAGAAGATCAATAAAGGAAGATTGTTGGTTAGACAGTTGTTAGTCGAATGTTATAAATAATCTCGCGCAATGTTATCATATTATTATTATTCATTCAATATAATAATCAATATTTATTCACATGTAATAAGTCAATAATAAACAAATTATCTCTAATTTCATAAATTTTATTTGTTTTGCTTATCTAGAAAGCCCTATTTACAAATTGATATGAATATGTATAAATATTTTCATGACTGCAGCAAGGCAAGATACCTTGAGAAACCCATTTGCATTCATGTGCCAAAACTGATGAATGAATAAGTCGGTTAAATGGGGAAAAAGATTGGTGTTTTGACGGACAACACAATGACCTAAAGAAGTTCAAAAATATCCGACTAGTTCCGGAAATATTCGACAAAATCCGAAAATAACATTGTTCTTGCAAAATCTGATAGAGCATTTCGCTACAGTCAAAATTACTAGAGCAACCAATTTTCGTTTTGGAAGCCGTTTGCTTAATAGTTATTATGCAGTAGTTTATTGTTCTACTGGCCTTAGTGTGAATTTACCTGTAACGTAAACTAGTAACCATGGTATCGTGGAACTGGCACAGTACAATAAGTTCAATCGCTTATCAATTCATATTTTCCGTAGTAATCTTTTTTTGTTTGGTTTTTTCTTTTTGCAAGATGGGCCGAATGAATGACTCCACAAGAACAGATTGAATTAATTTTTCTACGCAGGCTTGAGTTTGAGGACAGCTTGCAAAAAGTGGGTTGATCCCAAACTAAAGTCTGGACGACATTGCACAGCCACAAATGTCATCCCTATAAAATGATAAGAAATTGCACGATGACGACTGCGACAAAAGAATTGAATTTTGCGACTGCATTTTAGAAAAAACCAAAGTTTGGAAAACACATTTTTTTAGTGATGAAGCGACTTTTGAAATGGAATCGTGAATAGGCGAAATTACAGGTGCTGGTCTGATATCAATCCTTGCTTGGCCGAAGACAGAAGAACTTAAAATAATCCCAAAGTTAATGTTTGGTGTGGAATTTATAATAATCAAGTGATTTTCATTGAGGCTAATTTAAATGGAGCAAGGTATTTAGGTTTACTACGGCAGAAACTGGAATAATTTTTGGATCACCTTCCATTGGATGAAAGAGGATTATTTTATTTTCAACATGATGGTGCTCCTCCGAATTTTATTTTACCAGTGAGGGATTACCTTAGCCAGTTGTTACCTAGACACTAGATAAGGAGAAGAGGACCGATTGAATGGCCTCCAAGGTCCCCCGACCTCACCCCGCTAGGTGTGTTTCTGTGGGGGCACTTAAAATCTAAGGTGTATGTTACTAAACCTACTTCCGTCGAAGAATTACAACTAAACATACAACGAGAAATGAGGACTATAACACCGGCCATTTTAAACAATGTGCTGAAAATTTTTATGAAGCGTGTCCACTGCTGTCGGGTACAACAGGAACGTCAGTTTGAACATTTGATGAAAAATCTTTTTTTAACTTAATGTTTCATTTCTTACTAGATCTTTAATTTTAACAATTTTACTTTTTGCTTCGTTAATAAATTTCATGTTAATTTTATCAATATTTGCATAGTTTAACACGCCAAAACTGAATTTTTGCTAAAACCAGTAGAACAATAGCAATTCGTAAACAAAGATTTTTCTCTATTACTTTTGACTGCAGTGATTTTGTAAAAATATGCTATGTTGCCATTTAAAAAAATGTTATGTTGGAAGATACTGCAAAAATGGTAACGCTGGAGTAATTTTTTCATGAAATTTTCTTAGTTGGATTACTCCTAAAACTTGACTTTTAGAAGTAAAGTCTATCTTCAGTAAGCCCGCCAGGTTTAGAAAAATAACCCTGTATATATATATATATATATATATATATATATATATATATATATATGCCCTACTACAAAAATATAGTTTCAAGATAATTAACGTTTTCTGTTAAATCATGTATTTTTCATTTTCAAGATTTATTCATCAGTTTTGGCACAGGAATGCAAATGGGTTTCTCAAGGTAATCCCTAAGTATTCTTCTTGAAATAATCCATTGATGTACAGATGGGGCTATTTAAGTAAGTAAGTCATAAATATATTTATGTGTTCTCCATGTAATAAAAAAGTTTAGATACATTTTTTGATATTTTTAAAATAATACCACTAGAGTTAAAAACGAAATTAACCATTTTGGGATTTTGTCGAATATATCCGGAACTAGTCGGATTTAGATCATTGCGTTGTCCGTCTTTTTCCCCTTTAACTGACTCCGTACCTTTTTCGGTTTACGAGATCGCTGTATAGGAAATTGAAATCCATTACACGCTGTATATGACTAATATGTTAATTTTAAAATTTGTACTGAATGGTTAGGATTTAATATTATTCTTTTAATTTTATTTAAAATAAAAGGGCTCATAAGAATCTACAAAATTACGATTTTCATAGACGAAATGTAGTGAAATGGTCAAGTATATCATATCAATGTGCTTATCTACACATACTCCAGGTCCGTATTTTAAAAAAAGTAAGTTGAGAGTGGCCCTACAAAGACAAAACGCCGCAATGAAATTTTTGGCACAGGAATTTATAGAAAACTCCATTTAATAAAAAAGTTTAGATACATTTTGTGATATCTTTTAAAATAATACCACTAGACCTAAATAACGAAATTGGCCATTTTCGGATTTTGTCGAATATCTTCGGAACTAGTAGGACATTTTTGAACTTCTTTAAATCATTGTGTTGTCCGTGAAAACACCAAGCTTTTCCCATTTAACCGACTCTGTATCTTTTATGGTTTAGGAGATGTATATATATATATATATATATATATATATATATATATATATATATATATATAAGGCTTTTTCTTACTGAAGTTTTAGGGTGTAATCTAAGAAAATTTCTTGAAAAAATTACTCAGCGGTGCAGTTTGCAGTATCTTCAAACATAACACTTTTTAAATGGCAACATTGCATTTTTTACAAAATCTGATAGAGCGTTTCCTCAAAAGTACTAGAGCGAAACATTGTTTTGGAAGCCGTTTACGAATTATTTCTACTGGTCTTAGCAAAAATTCAGTTTTGGCATGTTAAACTATGCAAATATTGATAAAATTAATAATTTACTTTACCATTAAAAATCCTAATTTCTCGTTGTATGTTTAGTTGTAAGCCTTTAACGGAAGTAGGTTTAGTAACATTCACCTTAGATTTTAAGTGCCCCACTAAAACACATCTAGCGGGGTGAGGTCGGGGGACCTTGGAGGCCATTCAATCGGTCCTCTTCTCCTTATCTAGTGTCTAGGTAACAACTGGCTAAGGTAATCCCTCACTGGTAAAATAAAATTCGGAGGAGCACCTTCTTGTTGAAAATAAAATGATTCTCTTTCATCCAATGGAAGGTTATACAAAAACCGTTCCAGTTCCTGCCGTAGTAAATCTAAATACCTTGCTCAATTTAAATTATCCTCAATGAAAATCACTTGATTATTATAAATTCCACACCAAACATTAATTTTGCGATTATTTAAGTTCTTCTGTCTTCGGCCCAGCAAGGATTGGTATCAGACCAGTACCTGTACTTTCGCCTATTCACGATTTCATTTGGAGTAATTTTTTCATGAAATTTTCTTAGTTAGTACACCCTAGAACTTTACATTTCAAGTAAAAGTTTATCTTCAGTAATAAAAATATAGCCTATGCCAGGTTTTGAAAAAAACCCTATATATATATATATATATATATATATATATATATATATATATATATATATAGTGTGTAATTGTCCGATTCTGGGCTCCCAGACTACTTGCCCGAAAGGGTGTGAGCAAGCTTCCCAAATAGACTAAAAGTTGCACATTTTAAAAATATTTTCATATATACAGAGTAATTCAGAAAAACGTAGTCAACCAAACTTGATTTTGTTTAAATGGAAAACCATGTACATATTCGCAGCATCGAATACCTCATAAATTTTGAGTACGTTTGACGCAGTTTTCGAGTTATTCGCATTATTTCAACATTTTGAAAGGTACACAGTGTCAAAGAAATTAGTGTACCGTGAAAGTTATTGTAGAGATAAAATGATCTTCTGAGGTGTTAAAGTTTGAGTATGGCCTTACTAAAACCATTCCCAATACCCGAAAATATTGTACAAGGGTCCAAAATTTGGTTCAAACTTTGACATCACAAATGTCGGAAAACTCAATTTTTAAAATGGAAACCGCCATTTTTATGTCACTAGTGAATTCATCTTTGAAAATCAATAGGAAAGTATCTGACATACCCTATGCCTAAAATAAGCAGTTTTGATTTATTCGATAAAAAGCAATTTTTTTACCAAACGGGTTAGGAAGTCCCTTTTGTTTGTAGAGTAGGCTATGAGGATCGGGATAACAATTTTCTTATATTTGAATTGCTTCTGTGACCATCTAATGGGTGCTTTCGCAGCTGAATAAAAAAATACTTGCATGTAGTACATTATTATGACATCATGAATTTTCTTTCTCATTCGCATTTGGGCACTAAATACTTTTACAGTCCACTACGTAATTAGGATCATACAAATAATTATTAACTTATTTTGTATCCACAAATATTCAGTAACAAAATTAATGTTAAATTCTACAATAACAAGGTAATATGAAAGATGACAAACATGAAAACAAAGTCAGAGAGTTCATACGTATTTTGAAGATGCTAACTCGGTTAACTTAACCCGCGTCGGAATTAGTGTAGTATTTTATGGACAATTCTCTTATTTTGTTCCCATATTAATTGGTCCAGCTAATAAGAAAATTATAACATATGTTCAAAATGTCGTCCATTTTGATTCAGGCAAGCTTGAAGTCTATTCCGAAATGAAGTTCTGACATTTTGTAACATTATAGGTGTAACACTTTGAAAGGCCTCCGTGATACGACTTTTCATGTCTTCTTTCGTGGTAGCCGATGTTTTATAAACTGCAGATTTTACAAACCTCCAGAAGAAAGATCTAAACTCGTAAGGTCTAGCGATCGAGCGGCCACCTTTACCGATCCATTTTTTTGGAAATAAAGCAGTTACTTGCTCTCGGACTTGTCTATGTAGTGAGGTGTAGCACCATCCATTTGAAGCCACATCTGTTCTCTTATTTCCTCCGGAATATGTTGAATAAGAAGTGGAAAGTCTTCATTCAAAAAATTGTAAAAAATATCTCCGTTTACGCGGCCCTCAAAGAAATGCGGTCCTATAACATAATTGCCAACAATACCTCCCGAGACATTTAAACTCCATTGCTGTTGAAAATGGTTTACATGTACTAAATGTGTATTTTCTGTGGCGTAGTAATGATAATTATGTCTATTAACAAATCCATTTCGATAGAATGTGCATTCGTCTATAAATAATATGTAGAATGGAAACTGATTATTTTGCTGTAATTTAATTTGCATCGATCGATAAAAGTTAACTCGTTGAATGTAGTCATCAGCGAAGAGGTCTTGATGGAGTTGCACATGATATCGTTGTAGTTTATTCTTTTTAGTACATTTAGATACGGAGGATTTTCCAATATCTAGATTCCTGCTAACTTCTCGTACACTTATTTCTGGAGTTTCGACCACGGATAATGTAATATCCAAATAATTTTCTTCATGTATAACAGATTTGCTTCTTGTTTTTTTTCTCAGTTTGCGTTGGCTGTTCTTTCAAAGCGGTCTTTTAATTTTTTAAAACACTTTACCTGGGGATGTTTTCTATCTGGATATTTTTGAGCGTAGAATAGTGACGCTAACAATTTCCATACTAGCACGTACAAACAACTTAAATTAACGAAGTTTATGACAACAACGCCATTTTGGATGACAAGTAAATAATAAACAAAATGTCATGTTAGGGAAGTAACCATTCCTCAGCTTTCTCTGCTAAAATGCACATTTAAAACGAGCAAATTCATGATGTCATAATAATGTACTGCATGCAAGTATTCTTGTATTCAGCTGCGAAAGCACTCATTAGATGGTCACGGAAGTAATTCAAACGTAAGAAACTTGTTATCCCAATCCTCATAGCCTAATCTACAAAAAAAGGAACGTCACAACGCGTTTTGTAAAAAAAATTGGTTCTTATCAAATAAATCAAGAACAGCTTATTTTAGATATAGGTCATGTCAGATACTTTCCTATTGAATTTCAAAGGAGAATTCACTAGTGACATAATAAATTGTGGTTTCCATTTGAAAAAATAGAGCTTTCCGATATTTGTGATGTCAAAGCTTGAACCAAATTTTTCGGACGCCCTGTACAATATTTTCGGGTATTGAGAATGGTTCTTAGTAGGGCCGTACTTAGACTGTAACACCTCATAAAATCACTTTTGGTTCTACCATAACTTCCACGGTACGCTAATTTCTTTGACACCGTGTACCTTTCAAAAATGTTGAAATAATACGAATAACTCGAAAACCGCTGAAATTAGGGATATGAATTCCGCTTCAAATGTACGCAAACTTTTACGAGTTATTCGATGGTGCGAAAATATGCATCGTTCTCCATTTAAACAAAATCAAGTTTGGTTGATCACGTTCCTCTGTATCGCCCTGTATATACTTTTAATCTATTTGGGAAGCCTGCTCACACTTTTTCGGACAAAATCGGACAATTACACACTAAATGGATACCCTGCTTAAGGGGATTAAAATCCAATGTGGCGAATTCTGGATGATGTTGAAGGCAGTCTTGTTAGAGAAGTGGTAATGTAGACCCGGGTTATCGAGGATCTGGTCGCGTACTCGAAATTTGTGTAGGAGGCAGGTGGAACTTTCTTACGTCTATACCGGGGTGAAAGATTTTACGTTGGGTAAGATTCCTATTAACTCTTTAAGGGGTATTGTACGGTTCAAGATTACAGTGGAATTATCTTTATCGGCTGGAAGTACTAAAATGTTTGAGTTTTTCTTAAGTTCGGATAAAGCTTTTAATTGGATAAAGGTAATGCTTGGTTTAGACATTTTGTTCCTTCTAAGTATATTTATCACATCTAACTTGATATTATCTGCTTTATTTTGTTCAGTTCCATGAAGAGCTGCTTTTAGATTAGTTATAATATCTGCAACAGGAGTTGTTTTAGGGGTAATTGCATAATTGTTACCTTTTTGTAAAATTGCAATTGCATTTTTGTCAATGGATTTTCCTGTTAAATTGTTTACAGTTTGAAGTGGTTCAACATTGCGTTCTTTATATTTATTCAAATAATCAAACTTGCTTATTTGTTTTCGAGTTTTATTAAATTTTACCTTATATAAAAGGGGTCACAGATAAAATTGCAAGAAAATTACCCAAAAGTGAGTTCAAGGTCGTTTTACAACCATATGAGACCATTTCCGAAAGATAAAGTTCATGGCGAAACCAAGGTGTTTATGAAATAAAATGTAATGGATGTTTTAAATCTTACATTGGACAAATAAATAGTTTATGAACCACATACAAGAACATTACCTATCGACTAAACAAAAAGTTTTATCATCGCCTTTAACAAGTCATACAATAGAAACTGGACATAAAATTAACATTGACGGAGTTGAATTGCTCGCTCCAGAAAACACACTGCAAAGAAGAATAATCAGAGAAGCCATTGAAATAGAAAGACGACCTCACTCATTAAACAAAACGGATGACGGCCAACGACTACCACCTGTATGGAAACCTCTTATACGAAACATAAATCATCAAAATGACACCAATCACTCATAATGAAGCACATGATTCTTTACTAGAACGATATGGTCCTGATACACGTAGTCACACACGTAGATCTCAATCTACTGATATATATGGTGTCCCAAAATTTACGCAAGATTTGAATTTGCTGCCATTTGTGCAGTAAAGTGTTGGCAACCCTGAAAAATAAACAGTTTAACAGCTGACAGTCTAGGGTTAGTAAAAATGGAGCGTTACACTACAGAACAACGTGTTTTCATTGTTGAAGAATATCTCAAAAATAATAAAAGTTTGGCGGCCACAGTTCGAAAATTTCGTACAAAATACGGTCGGAATGTTCATTTAACTTCGTCAACTGTGAAGAGTAATTGAAAAATTCAGGAAGACTGGATCTACTGGTGATGCTAAACATTCTGGTCGTCCAAAAACAAGCCGTTCAGATGTCAATATCGAAGCAGCACGTGAGAGTGTTGGTGATAATCTTAGAACATCAATACGGCGTCGTGGACAAGAATTGCAAACTTCAAGAAGTCCTCTACAGCGTATACTCATTGAAGATCTCCATGCTTACGAAGTTCAATTGACACAAAAACTGAAGCCTCGTGACCATGCACAGCGAAGAGAGTTCACTGAATGGATTACTGAACATCAACAAGTGGACCCTGATTTTTCGAAAAATCATCCTAAGCGACAAGCACATTTTCACCTTGATGGCTTTGTTAATCGACAAAATTGCCGCATTTGGAGTTCAAAGAACCCACATGTGATTGTCGAAAAAAATGCATCCACGATGTGTCGCCGTTTGGTGCGGATTTTGGGCTGGAGGAATCAATGGACCATACTTCTTCAAAAAATGAGGCTGGTCAAGCAGTGACTGTTACTGGTGCTCGATATTTCAACATAATAAAACAATTCCTTCTACCTAAATTGGATGATATTGATCTGGACGACAAGTGGTTTCAACAAGATGCTGCCACATGCCATACAGCCCGTGAAACAATCCAATTACTGAATGAGACATTTCCTGGTCGTGTTCTCTCTCGTTTCGGTGATCAGAATTGGCCCCCTAGATCATGCGAATTAACACCATTGGATTTCTTTTTATGGGGTTATTTGAAATCAAAGGTCTACGCCAACAAGCCCAGAACAATCCGTGCGTTGAAGGAGGAAATTCAACGCTGCATTACTGAAATTGGGCCACATTTATGCACAATTGTCATGGAAAATTTCGACAAAAGAGTGCGTATGTGCCAGAAAAGCCATGGAGGCATTTGCCCGATGTGTTATTTCATACATAACCCTATTGTGTGTACTTTATGATTCATTAAAAATAATAATTTAAAGAAAAATAAATGAGTTTTATATTTAATTCAAATCTTGCGTAAATTTTGGGACACCCTATAATACCAATATTAAGTATATCAACATACTCTGTTCACGTCAGCTACGTGTCACAGTTTTTGAATTCTTGAAAAAGCTTTCTAAGAAATGGAACCGAAACGTAGAAGAAAAATAAACGTTAAGAAACACGGCCAGAATCCAAAAGAATTAAATGGAAAATGTACGTTTTCCTTTTTTGATTAAAAAACGATAAAAGAGTTGAAAATTAATAAGTTTGAAGTTATTGGTATAATAACACAAGATATCATTTACTTAAGTTAAAACTAATTAAAATTGCCGAATATATACGTATTACAAACAGATAGCCAGGTAAATAAAAATATCCCGCGCGTCACTGTCCGGTTTTATTACTGATAGTTGAGAGCGAGTTGAGACCGGTACTGATAGCAGCGTCAGTTAGTTAATTATGCGTATTGTAGAGTGAAGTAGGGTTCTAACGCGCATATCTGTGTGTCTTGTTTTTGTTTGCAATTACATTATAAATTATAAGTAAATAATAACAAATAAATTAAATTTTAACTTAATATAATAATATTAACCTCCTAAAATGCCAAAAAGGAACTGTATATTTACAGACGAATTAAAAAGGATGATCCGTTTTTGAAAAAGTTTGTGGATATATTGAACAACGTAAAATGTGAATAGTGTTCATCAGAATTTTCAGTGGCTCATGGCGGTTGTTCAGACATAAAGAATCATTTGAAATGTGCAAAGCATAAGGCTAGTTTAATAGCGGCAGGAACTTCCTCTAAGATATCATCATATTTCAACAATGCTAATCCAAGAGATAACGAATTTTTAATAGCTGCTAAAGAAACAAATTTGTCTTTCATGTTGCTATGCATAACTTAAGCTTTAAGTCTGCTGATTGTTCATATAAATTTATATCGAAGCTTTTGGGAGCAACCTTTAGACTGGGCCCAACCAAATGTAAATCAGTCATTGTTAATGTAATAGAATCTATGCTATTTCAGCAACTTTGTGAAGATTTAAACAATGTAAACTTTGTGACAATAATGACTAATTGTTAAAACGGAAAGGAATCAAACCTGTGCCATGTGTTGTGTGGTACTTTATGTCTGATTGTGGAGTAAAATTAAACTTTAGGGTTTCAATCAGTACCCGGCGAAACTGCAGCAATACTGACATAATTTATGTCAGTTATGATAACAAATAATTTAACTGACAAAATTGTTGGATTATGTAGGTGTCAAACGATATTTACAGTCCATTGAACAAGAAACTAGGAAAAATATTGTAGGTATTTCTAGTGGTGCTCACATCGTACACAACTGTCTTCAAACGACGGTCGATATTTTATCCATTGAAATAGAAGCTTTAGTGGTCAAAATACTTCACATTTATACAGTTCGAGTCACTCAACTAAAATCGTTCTGTGAATTTGTAGGTGTAGAGTATAAAAGGTTCTTCAACATAGTAACGCCCAATTTCTTTCTTTACTTTCAGCAATTGGTGGAATACCTCAAATCTATGAGGATTTAAATCATATTTTCTTTCACAAGAAAATTGTCCCCTAATGATAAAACAGTTCTTTGAAAGTGATTGTGGTGAAATGTACCTGTGGTTTGTGCAATAGGAACTTAAAATGTTTAACAAATCTATCATGATTATGGAAGGTACAAAAGCTTGTGCAACTGATATTGCCAGTGAGCTTGAAAAATTGAAAACTAACCTTAAGGAGAGGCCTGATAATCAATTTATACCTCAAGAAGCAAAACAACTTCTTAAAATTCTGGAAGATAAAGGAAGTGTAAGTATCAATAAAATACATTAAGAACTTGCACAATTTTATGACAGATGCCTCATTTATATTCAGTTATGGAAAACAGTTTGATGGAGCCGAATTTTTTACTTGGATTAACAATAATCATTTAACTTCGCCTGAAATTGAAGCTTCCTGTTTGAAAATTAATAAAATTTGTGGATTTGTGGAATAACCCAATTAACTTAGATGAATTATTTGATGAAGTTGTGGTTGTACAATTTTTTTGGTCGCAAACTATGCCATTTGGAAACATTTAAGTTGTGAAGAGCAATGGGTTAAACTATTTAGTCATTTTAAAGAAAAGAACGTTTCAATGCATAATCTTTCTCTAATTATAGAATATGTTTTTTCCTACCAGGCACATCTGCACCTGGTGAAAGAATATTTTAATTAATGAATAACGTTACTTTTGCCACCAAAGAATTGACCTACCTACGTCATCGATACATTCACCTAGCCAAATAAAACGTTTATTTTGCCATTGCACATTTAAGTATACATAAAAAGGATGGTTAAAGTTTCAAGTGCATTTTGAGTAACCGATGTATGTTATCGACTGTTTAAACCCAATGAAGAGATTACCCATAAATGCTTGTTGTAATTTTTTTCTTAATATAATTATGAAAATGCTCCTTTGACTAACCTACTTTGTTAATCTTATGGCATAACCTCCTTTTGCTTGTTACCGCTTGCTACTTTCTTTCATATTTCCTTCGGGTCCATATTTCATTTGTCATTATACATTTTCAGAACTCTTTCCTTTGTTCAATCATTTACGTTCATTCCAACATCTTTGCTAGTTTTTTCCGAAAATGTCTATACAAGGTAAAACCTCGCATACGCAAGCACAACAGTTTGTGCTGAATTTATTACAAATTTTGAAAAGGAGAAAGAAAACAACGGCCCTTTGATACCGCTTTCTGGTGTCCAAGAGGTAAGTGTTTTTAGAATTGTCTTAAGCTCAATTAATAGTGATCTCAAATTTACAGTGTGGCAAATGCCTTGGGTATATCTGTCACAACAGTGAAAAATATCAACTCTCGGGCAAAATCCAACCCAATTCTGTCTAGTCCGGGTAAAAAACAGCCACGTAAGAAAGTTAAATTCAAAGATCTTGCAGATACCTCGAAAATGTCAGTCAGGAGTACCTTATATACTATGTACGAACAAAGTGAGTGTATTATAATTATAAATAGCTTCTACATTAATCTAAATTGTGTTATTTACAGAAAAACATATGACAGTTTCAACTTTAAATGCAGAAATTCATTAACACACATATTCTGTTAAGCAATAGAAGTTTAAATCGTGTCTTACATGCAATGGGGTTCAAGTTCTAGAAAGAGTGTAATCGAAGAGCTTTGATAGAAAAAAAGAAATATAGCTGAAATGAGAACACAGTTTTTGAAACAATGCATGCAGGAAATCAATGCACCAATTCGTAGGCAAGCAGTATTTATTGACGAAACATGGATCTACTCAAAGGGAAATCCGGGAAAGTCATGTCGAGATGACGATGAAAAGAGTGTATGAAAATCTCAAGGATATGGTGGTAAAAGATTTATAATTATTAATGCTGAAACTTCCGCAGGATTTGTACAGAATGCTTCTTTGCTATTTTCATCGAAGTCACTGAAAGAATATTTCCATGATGAAATGAATGGGGATATGTTTAAAAAATGGCGCACTGAAAATCTAAACAATTTAGAAACACCTTCATTAATTATAATTGATAATGTGCTTTACTACTCCATGTTAGTGGAAAAACTACTAACATCATATTGGACGAAAGGTAACATAATTTTCTGGTTAATAAAAATAACATTAATTATGATCCCACCTCATTTAAAACTGAGCTCTATTCGTTAATAAAATCACAACGATTAGTAAAACGATATGATGTAGATGAAATAATAAGGAGTTACGGACATGACGTATTAAGATTGCCACCTTATCATTATGAATGCAATGCAATGGAACTAATATGGACACACGCTAAAGGATACTATGACAAGCACATATAGCTTCAAACACAAAAACGTAATTAGTATGTGGAACGAAGATTTACAACAATGTAATCTACATATTTGGGCTAATTGGGTACGCCATGCAAAGGAGATTATAAAACAGTGGTATAATAGTGAGGAAGTGCTAGATTTTACAGTAGACATCATTGCGTTACTACAACATAATTAGTTATTTCACAAATATAC
This sequence comes from Vesta saturnalis, assembly GCA_036346205.1. Lineage (NCBI taxonomy): Eukaryota > Metazoa > Arthropoda > Insecta > Coleoptera > Lampyridae > Vesta > Vesta saturnalis. The sequence continues at coordinate 942,724 of JARFJB010000618.1, read as the reverse complement.
ACTAATTAAGTGCATTAAAACTTATTTAATCATCTGGAAGGCCTTAGCATTGCTAGCTATTACAGTTACAGTTGTACATATTTGAAGATCTTCGAAGCTCGTAATTACATAACCTACAAATGTTATAATAATTACAAATCACGTGTAAATGTTTTGACATGTACCTTTGTAAAAATCAGCATTTTACATTAATCTCATTTTCAATTTTATCGACCTGCGGGTCACGGCGGTATTTTGAAACCATACTTCATATTATCATCTGCAATTGGAATACGTTTCTATGTGTAATAACGTCTAACACTTACCATGGCCTTTAATTTTTACGTTACGATAAACCTTTCTAATTGGTTTTAACAAAATTACAATTCAATAACTTGAAAATATTTAATTTTTTACGTTTTTCTACGGTGTTGTTTTGACATTGAGATTTGGAAACATTACTATATTACTGCCATCTAAGAGAAGTTTCATTAAGTTTGATTTTTAGTCATTTATTATTATGGATATAAGTTGACTCATATTTTTCATATTCAACCACTCGTTGCTAGATTATGACGTAGTCAATTCTTTGGTGGCGAGGACAGAGTATGTTCTTAAGAAAGCGACAAAATAGCTGAATCAACAGTAAAAGCTTTATTACGCTGCAAAGCCAATAATGTACCAAATTGTAGTGAATTTTTAATAAGAGCTTTTTAAAACAAGTTCACAGTAATGATAAATATTATCAATAAACATTTTTGTTGAATTAACCTTCACCTGGAGATGTGAGCTAACATGATCAAAAAAAAGTCTTGTTGAATACATAATTCACACCGACGAATATTAACTAAAATTGTCTTATTTCATTACACGCATCCCTAATCCTATTAATGAGTTCATCTCTTGTTGTTACAGGAGTTGCATACACCCTTTCTTTTAAATACCCCCACATAAAAAATCTAAGGGATTTAGGTCAGGAGACCTTGGCGGTCAGGGAACTGGGCCTGCACGACCGATCCATCTTCCTGGATAATGGTTGTCCAACCAGTTTCTAACGATTCTGCTATAATGAGCTGGACAACTATCAAGCTGGAACGAAGCTGTTCTTCGTAAATTTAAGGAAATATGTTCCCACATATTCCCATGTTCATTCTCTAAGAATTCCAAGAAAGCCGCAGCATCATCCGAGGTGGTAAAAAGTAGGGCCTAAAAGGTGATTATTGTTCACACTAAATTCTTGTTGGAAATATCTCAGGCGAACTACATGTGGATTTTCATGGCCCAAATGTGCTGGTTGTAAAATTTACCATACCACGGCGAGTGAAGCAGGATTCATCGGTCCATAAAACATTATTTAAAAACCTGGATTGTTATTATTTTCAGCAAGAATCCATCGGCAATACGCAACTCTATGTTCTGCATCCCTGGTTGTAGTCCTTGAACAGGTTGTAGATGGTAAGGATATCGATGATCCTGTCTTAATGTTCGGTGAATAGTAGTATTTGAGACTCCACCTAAAGCTACGGATACTCTTCTAATGCTGGTTGTGGGATCTCTATCGAATTCATGCAAAATTCGTCGTGCAATATTTCTTTGCTGCCTATGATAATTATTTTGACGACCATGCACATTATTTAACCCTGACTTATAATTTGTTGGTGAACTCTTACAAATACTAAAGGATGCGGAGCTCTTCTAAAAGGAAATATTTGCCTATATTCACGGGCTGCAGCTGCTGAACTTAAGCCATAAATAAAATGGATATCCGCTATTTCTTGATTAGAAAACAAAATGGCATTTTAAAAGATCACTTTTGCAATAAAATATGTAAATAAATTACATTCTTTCTAATGCACAAGTCGTATTTAAAATAAAACGTGAGATTTGACATAATTTGATTCTTTTTTTTTATTGTTCTTTTCATGGCACACTATTTCTTGCGGGAGCATCAGACGTTCTTTATTTACCATTTGGAAGCTGTTCATGGATTACAGCTAATTTATCTCAAAAACTATGCATTTTCGAAAAAAATCAGAAGACAAAAAGTTCCTAAATCAAATGGACAATCTAAATTTTTGGCTTTTAAGAGTTAGAGGCGTCGCATGAAAAGCTCGGTGGGATAAAGGGTGTACCACCCCAGAAAATGTACTACCCTGTAGATATTGATAAACGTTAAACTACTCTTAATAAGAGTTTAAGGAGTGTAATATGTGTACTAAATTTGGATTTATTATTTTAAATAGTTTTGAAGATAAATTAAAAGAACTGAAAAAATTAAAACTTTGAAACCCTGTATCTCCAAAAGCTAAGCGTTTGGCAACCTATGTTTATATGAACCTTTTTGTCTTAATTTTAAAGACTCTATCGACTATAAAAGTCCTGCTACAAAAAACTGAAACACCCTGTATATTAATATATTGTAGGTTCTTTTTTTCATATTTGCTATTATATCGAAATATGATTTATAATTTGACTCGAAAATAAATAATTTCCTGATTTTTTCCTTCAGTTTATGTATATTGTGGAGCAAAAACATCCTTCTCCCCAACTCTCGTTGCATTAAACGCCTCCTTACCAGAAAAATCGCACGAACGCCCATGTTATGCGTTTTGAACAAATCCTCAAATTTGTCCAGGTTTGAAAAAAATATTACGGCAAGCCTAAGTATTGCCCTAAATAGTTATTCATGTATCAAAAGCGTAAAACAGGCGTTTATGGACTGCAACATTTTTTCTCTTCAACGGTTTATTATAAACGTTCTTTTAAGTTGAATGAGTTTTATATCTTGATATTGTCAAAACTCCCCTTTATAATAATCTACCAAATATTTTGTATTCGTTATAGAGAAAATATTTATTCTTATGGTGACTAGTAAGATAAGAAAATAATGATCTGTATACATACGTTTGCGTTACCGTGGCAACTAAGTCAATGAGACTGGGATAGGTGATCGCCATCTTTATGTAACTTACTAAATGATTGCGGATTCTGAAAACAAAGAAAAACGACATTTACTTTACTGCCCGCGGGCGCTGAAGTAATTCGCGGGCACTAAAGTGGCATTTTACGCCCGATAAATTGATTCATAAAAAGTACTCTATAGCCCGATCTTGCATAAATTAATTTAGAAAATATAACGTTAAACAAAATACTTTTAAATGTTTTATTTCGTTATACTGAGGTAAACATTAATTTTGTCTGATCATTTTTATTCAGAAAATACACTTATTTGTTATGAATATTAAAGGTACAATCCAGAACTGTATTGTAAGTAAAAATAAAATTTCTATATTTTATTTAATCGAAAAGAATCTAAAACTTATCGAATGTGATAATTTTCCACAGACTAAATTACAAAAAATCTTGTATACAGCGGTGTAAAATTGATTTTTTACGCACGATCTATTTGACCATTCGCTGTGCTCCTGGCCAAATCCTTTCATCTAATTCAAAAAACGCGCTTATTTTGAAACTTGATATATAATGACATTTCTGCATATCTCGTCAGCCGTAGCTTAAAGTATTACGACGACAACGGGATAATAATTGCTATCACACATACACAATTAGCACAATTAGTAGCTAGTAAACGTAACTTTACCTTAGTTTGTGTCTAGTTAGGTTAGTGCATGTTTACTATTGAGTAACAAATAGATATATTTTTCTTCATTCTTTAGAGAGACGCCATCTTGCGTAATTTGACTGAGATTCATGGTTAACGCGGAGAGAGCTAGGGTGTGTGTTATCAGATGTAAAATTAAGGTGTTGCTCTTCATATACGTTACACATTTTAGTTGGTATTATTTTCACATTGCCTCGCTAGGACTAACTAATTACTACGAAACAAGACTTGAACTCTGAACTATTTATAATCCTTCGCTGTAACCGTTTGCCTAGAGATTCAGCAAACAGATTTGTATCGTAAAATATAGCCCGCGATAGACCAGAATTTTTCTTTCTCGTAATAAATACTACTAAACTGCACAAAATATTTGCTGTAAAACTGTATACATGATTGTTTTCGTAATGATTCCATATTGCTAACCGCTACAGATACTGGTTTTCTGCAAATGAATCTTCACATCATCACAGGTACTGAACATAAATAAAAATTACAACTGCTCTTTATTTAATTGCGTCAAATTTAATTTTGCATTATACATTCAGCGGCTTCACGTTGACATTTGTGACGATTAATTTACCCTTATTTTTATTTTAAAGTAAAGGTTAACACTTATCTCAACAAACACGATGGTTTGAAAGACGCTTGCTAATATTGGAAAAATGCGATAAGTATGAAAGTAAAATTAGTAATTATACGTAAATAGAATAACCCAGTTTTCAATCAAATACCGGTATATTAAATACATTTATTGTCACTACTTCACTGCGTTGTTAATGTCAATAGTTTGACCATGAAGTTAACCCAATTTTCAGTATTCGGTTGATATTTAAGATTTAAGTAATCACGTCGTAAAATATTTATACGATGGCAGTAAGTAACGTATAAGGAATTTGGTTGATGAATAATACCGTTGACTGCAAATGATTTTTTACTCAATGATAATACTTAATGGCATTTGCCTTATCTATATAACAGTGCCCTGATAACCACAAACTTAAAATTTGCATGAAAAAGCAAGCAATCAAATGTCTAGGTGATAGTGTCTAGACATGTATTACTACTCAACAAGTACCGACATACAACACTTTTTCGTAACCAGATGAATAAAAAAAATCTTGTTATTTATGGTACTTGGTATATGTAAATTAACTGGAGCAATTAATTACTCTTTATGGCCGTTTCTAAAAAATTTGTCCTGTTGATCAGTATTTTACTTATTATCAATTTTCAATATTGCTACTAATATTACATATCTATTACAGTTCTTGCTGCAAGAGGCAGAAGTAAAAATTTTTGTATAAGTAATAACAATAATAATAAAAATGCACTTAAATTGCAACGCTTGATTTACTCATGAATCATATAAACACAAAATAACAATTGGTAGTGGATCTATATTAAATTCTAACTTCTATTGATTAGAAGTAGACCATGGTATATTTTTCTGTAGTATTATACAAATTTGTCAAAATTACAAGAAGTAAAATTTGATGCCTTCCTGCCTTACAATAGTAATTGTGCCATGTTGTTCAGTAACGCATATTTTGTGCTTCATTATAATTTTCTGATTTAAAACAAACGTGGAGCGGTTTCAAAATTGAATGATTAACCTAGTAATTCATACGCTGACCAAATTCTCCGAATATGATGTGGAAGTTATGGATAACGCACCGTATACTTCGGTGCAGTTAGACAAACCATCTATATTTTCTGATAAGAAAATTATTTAGACCAACAGGCGCGTGGGTGGGTGGATGAGTGTGTGGTGGGTAGGTGGGTGCGTGCGAACCTGCATGAGTGCGTGCGTGCGGGCGCGCGTGTGTGTGTGTGAGTGTGAGATTGTGTGAGTGTGTGAGTGTGTGAGTGTGTGAGTGTGTGTGTGTGAGTGTGTGAGTGTGAGTGTGTGAGTGTGTGACTGTGTGAGTGTGTGAGCGTGTGAGCGTGTGAGTGTGTGAGTGTGTGAGTGGTGGAGTGTGTGAGTGTGTGAGTGTGTGAGTGTGTGAGTGTGAGTGTGGGGTGTGAGGTGTGTGAGTGTGTGAGTGTGAGGTGTGAGTGTGTGAGTGTGTGTGAGTGTGTGGTGTGAGTGTGTGATGTGGTGGTGATGTGGAGTGTGTGAGTGTGTGAGTGTGTGGTGAGTGTGTGTGTGAGTGTGTGAGTGTGTGAGTGTGTGAGTGTGTGAGTGGTGTGGATGTGTGAGTGTGAGTGTGAGTGTGGTGGTGGGTGTGAGTGTGTGAGTGTGTGAGTGTGTGAGGGTGTGTGAGTGTGTGAGTGTGAGGTGTGAGTGTGTGAGTGTGTGAGTGTGTGAGTGTGTGAGTGTGTGAGTGTGTTGAGTGTGTGTGAGTGTGTGAGTGTGTGTAGTGTGTGAGTGTGAGGTGATGTGTGGAGTGTGTGAGTGTGTGAGTGTGTGAGTGTGAGTGTGTGAGTGTGTGTGAGTGTGAGTGTGAGTGTGGTGTGTGTGAGTGTGTGAGTGTGTGAGTGGTGTGTGAGTGTGTGAGTGTGTGTGTGAGTGTGTGAGTAGTGTGAGTGATGTGAGTGTGTGAGTGTGTGAGTGTGTGAGTGTGTGGTGTGTGAGTGTGTGTGTGAGGTAGTGTGGTGAGTGTGAGTGTGTGAGTGTGTGAGGTGTGATGTGTGGTGAGTGTGTGAGGTGTGTGAGTGTGTGAGGTGTGAGTGTGGTGTGTGAGTGTGTGAGTGTGTGGTTAGTGTGAGGTGAGTGTGTGAGGTGTGTGAGTGTGTGAGTGTGTGAGTGTGGTGTGTGAGTGTGAGTGTGTGAGTGTTGAGTGTGGGTGTGTGAGTGAGTGAGTGTGGTGGTGTGAGTGTGTGAGTGTGTGAGTGTGTGAGTGTGAGTGTGGAGTGTGTGAGGTGTGTTGTGAGTGTGTGAGTGTGAGTGTGAGTGTGAGTGTGAGGGTGTGTGAGGTGTGTGAGTGTGGTGATGTGGGTGTGAGTGTGTGAGTGTGTGAGTGTGAGTGTGTGAGTGTGTGAGGTGGTGTGTGAGTGTGTGAGTGTGTGAGTGTGTGAGTGTGAGTGTGAGTGTGAGTGGTGTGAGTGTGTGAGTGTGGTGAGTGTGTGAGTGTGTGAGTGTGTGAGTGTGTGAGTGTGTGAGTGTGTAGTGTGAGTGTGATGTGTGAGGTGAGTGTGGTGGTGTGAGTGTGTGAGGTGTGAGTGGTGATGTGTGTGTGAGTGTGTGAGTGTGAGTGAGTGTGAGTGTGAGTGTGAGTGTGTGTGTGTGTGGTGTGGTGAGTGTGTGAGTGTGTGAGTGTGAGTGTGTGAGTGTGTGTGTGTGTGAGTGGGTGTGTGGTGTGTGAGTGTAGTGTGTGAGTGTGTGAGTGTGTGAGTGTGTGAGTGTGTGAGTGTGTGAGTGTGTGTGATGTGAGTTGTGAGTGTGTGTGTGAGTGTGTGAGTGTGTGGGTGTGTGGGTGTGTGGGTGTGTGAGTGTGTGTGTGTGTGAGTGTGTGAACATTTTTTAAAGAAAGTTTGTATTTCATAACTTTTTTATGTAAAGTTTCTTAATATAAAGCAAACTGAGTCTAAAAATTAATTCAATACGAATGAAAATGCTTAAATTGCATTATCGGTATATTATAGATACGAGCGACACCAAACCATTAAACGACTAGGAACTAACTTAATAAATAATTCACATAGTTGCTAAGTCTACATTACTTACTACATACATGACAAGTTATACAGCGAACTTCAATACTGTATTACGTTAATTTTTCAATTTGGATTGAACCAAATATTTCTATTTTCTATTGCGTAGAACTTTATCATCGTTATGTTAAATTCATTCATTTGATTTAACCACCCATTTATTATGGAATATTTGATTTAGTTTTACTATTAACTGTCAATTTTTCTTGATTTTGTTAAATGTTCTATTGTTAGTTTTGTTTCTAACCTAACTCATGTTAGGTATGTTTTCAATATTATTTAATTCATACTTTTAGTTATATTTAAAATTTGCCTTAGTAACGAAATAAAGTATGCTGGAAGCTTGACGCAGGAAAGGGTTTTTACTTTTTGTAAATTTAAAGTGGGTTATGTGCTTTTGGCTAATTTTCGCACATTACATAATAAAGACAAAGAAAGGTTTGTTTTAAAATCAATTTAAGCTAGATCTGTTTCGTGTAGAAAATTAGACAAGAAGTTAACGCATTCTGAAGGAAGAATGCTTTGGAACAAATGGGCAACATCAAAGAATTTTAATAAATAATGATGTTTACTGTCAATCAACTTGATGTCTGAACCAGATCAATAACATTTTTATTGGTATATTGGCTATTAAAATTAATATTAGTATGAATAATAAAACAATTCGGGAAGTAAGCTATTTCATATGCAGATTAATTGACAACTGAGATAACTCGTCTAACAGGAACATCAGATTTGTGTATTGTGAGAAAGGAATTTTCAGAAAGGAATATAAGCGCAGAATAACGTAATAGATGAAGTAAAGGAATTAATGTTGAAATTTTAAACTTGATTGCTTTCACACAGTTGTTTCTTTAATGCAATATTAGATTTGGAAAGAGGATTACATTTTAATACAGCAAAATCTTTCGATTTGAGAAGTGAAGTGCGTTATAAATACAATCAACATATTCAGTTATAACTAAAAATTTGTATAATACTAATTAGAGTTTTTTAAAGAGAAGTTAATTGCTTTTTAAATGAGGTGCTAATTGCTCTGGTCTATGACCTTTGCCCAGCGTATTTCTTATCCCCATTTTGTTCTTGTCGGTACGGCCACTACTTTGTTTCGGCCATCTTGTTTCCATCATTGACGTCATCTTGATTCCGCCATGTTATTTTCGCATCATGTTTTCGTTGGCCTCTTTGACTATCCTTTCTGCAAATTTACGTGTACATTTTGGTATTATCGCCATCTTGTTTTCATTTTTCACTCCATGTTGTTTCCACCATCCTGTTGTTTTATGATACAGCATGATAATGATAGTTTGCAAATGTCAATCCTAGAACAATCATTGCCTCCCGAATATATCCTTTCTTTTAAAATACGTAATTCTTGTAAATTTTTCAATTAAATGGGAATATCTGCAAAACCATTGATTTTAGTATAGGAAAACCTAATACAGCTTGAAACATAATTAAATTCTCCGTTAATGGAAAGAAAAATATATAGGGTGTTCCATTTGAACTAAGCAAGTTAATTACATTTAAGTAAGAATGAAAAGGATTAACTCTTTGAAACACCCTGTGTAGATTTCCTCCAAACCAGTCATGGAGGATTCGATAGCTCATTATATTGACTATTTATAGTGATCAATAGTTATTTTATCATTGTACTACTGTACGGGGTATCAATTGATAAAATTTACCTTAATTTAGAAAAATCTCAAATATTTCGAAAAGGGCAAGGTTTACGTATACACTACTAACAGCAACTTAGGTTTACTTCACTCGTAGAATTCGAATACGTAAATATATACAGGGTGTTCCATAAACAAACTAACTTTGAAGCGTTTCTATTTTTTGGTACACCCTGTATAAATGAAATAGTTTAAAAATGTGGGCATTATGATCCTATATCATATCATATCATATCATATGAAAGAATTTTGAAAATCGGTGGCGTCTAAGCGCTACAGTCCGTGTCGTTCGTCGTAAAATATATTAGCAAATAAGGGTATGAATTAATCAGTCGCTATACAGATATTTTTAACTTACTCCTATTCACTTCAAAACACATGTAATCAATTCAACATATACACGTATGCAAATTTTTGTATTGTAAAAAAGTAATGTATAGTACATATACCATACATGGCTAAATGTAAGTGTTCACTAAACACCTTCAAACCAAACAGTTTGGTTCGAACCACAAGAATTGGAGCATGGGTCATCTGAAGATGACTGGTGCAATTTAGCCAAAACGTCGTGATCGAGAAGATAGTTCTTCAAGAATGAACCAAAGCAGACAAAGTGGGAAGAATCCTGGAAAAATAAAAACAGTATATATACAGGAACCGCCATAAAGTTGGACACATACGGGAAAAATTTTTATTATTGAAATTTCTGAAAAACTCTGGCGGTTCGTTTCTGCATGTCTGACAACCAAAAAATCCATTGTGACATTTGTCACGTGACCATAGATTTGGCGGGAATTTTGAAAAATGTTAACCGTGATGCCGAAAAATGGGTCAAATTGACAAGATATCGAAAAATTGTGTTAAGAAAATGTATTTAGAATGCAACAAATACCGCATATACTAATTTTCAACCAAATAAAAAAATAAATAAAAAATACCATTTATTCCCCTCTACTTTTAATACGAAACATCATAAAATCTTATTTTACCTGGAAATAGTTTTAGTAACATATATAGTCGTAATAGTATATTCAATATATAATTTTTACATTGACTTGTAATGTACAGACAGTAAAATATTGCTTCGAGTGGGACTTGAACCCACGACCACTACGTTGCTAGAGTAGGCCTCTATCATTTGAGCTATCGAGGGAGCTATTTCCACTCGATTCAATCCTAAACTGTATGTAGCAAGACTGGAATATAGAAACAGCTGCTGTAGGCAGGAATTAATATAAGTTAAATGATAGAAAGTATTTGAACGAATCTAAGTTCAATAATAGCATAGTGATAACAGTATATACAATATAAAATTTTTAAATTAACTTTTAATACCTCGAAGCAATATTTCCACAGATCTTGTCAAGGAGATCGGCATGCCAGACCCTGTCAAATGCTTGCTTAATATCCAGAAACACCGTCAGATTGCATTTCTTATGATTAAATGCTGTGGTGGTCTCTATAACCAGCTTCAACAAGGGATGTGGTACGTTCGGAATGGAAGCCGAATTGGCTGTTGAATTCTAAGTGGTCTCTAAGCCGCCTGACCAGAATTTGCTCAAAGCGTTGTCCGAGGCAGCGTAAGAGAAAGATTAGTTGATAGGAGGATGGTGTGGTAAGGTTGGAGTGCGGTCTTGGTATCATGACGGTGGAATACGATTTCCAGTCAATGGGGAAGTGGGATAATGTTAAACATCTGTTGTAGATGCCGGTGAGTAGCCTTGACCTGGGGCAATATTGTGTCCTTTTTGAAGAACGATTTGACTGATTGGGTGTAATGGGGGCATAAAAGAAGCTCCCGTTGTCTAAATGGGTTTCGGGTAGGACACTCCTTAGCGGAATGGCCTACCTGCGAGCTGGTAGAGCGATACTTATAGAGGGGTGGTGAGATTAGGGAGAATTCGAATCAGTAGTGTTGCCCGAACATGGTCAAACCTGTGCGAGGAGGAAATCGAGGGTGGTTTTGGATGAAGTTATAAAGTGGATTAGGGACGTAAACTGGTTGGTAGACTTCCAAGTGATGCGAATAGCTTTGTGGACAGATGGCAGAGCAATCGCAGCTAGGATATACTGATGTACCTACATGACGAATTACGCAGAAAAGGGATGTCTAAGAATGGTGTTTGTGGAAGTAGATCTTAGAGTTGGGTTATGGTGACCATAGGATCACCGAAATGGCGACGGAGCTTAATTTGCATTCCATTCGGTAAGGGAGAGGAGATTTCAATAATGTAGGTATAGTGGTTGAACGGTAGGTTCACCCATGGAAGGTTCAAGAATTTCTAGGAGTTAAACAGGGATTTTTGGGTTGTAATGGACTTTGGGATATTGCGAACTCAATATCTCAGAGCTTGGAAACGGGTAGGATTGGGATTAGATTCAGCGGTGGAAGCGAGTATAGGTAGCAATGCAGGCATAGGTGGCTGGGCGGATGTAGTTAACATGGTAGGTTTGCGTGTAGGTTCTGTGTTTCTGTGTTGTGCTTGGGGGTTTTGTGAAGGTGCTTGATCTTGTAAAAGTGAATGAATGAATATGTAGAAGTGATTGAGAAAGATTAGGCTTGGGAGTGTGATCGTGTGCGTGAGGAAGGTGGTGATGTAGTGAGGCTGTCTGAGTAGGTTGGAGTGGATGGTACGGCGGTGTCGGGCTTGTCTAGACAACCGTGACCGTAGCACAGTGGCGAACGTGCTTCACCGTCACGATTGGTGTGAGTTCGGGGTTGGATATATTTGTTTTCAGGAAGGATTGGTCTCCGCCGAGGCCCGCCTTACACCCCGAGGAAAAGAAGAAAGTTTTCACTGGTGGTTGGCCTACTGTATACTTTCTCCTTTACATTACCCCATAGAAAAAATCTAAAGAATTTAGATCGGGGCTGCTTGGTGGCCATTCCTGCGGTGCTTCATGTCCGAGACCGATCCACTTACAACAAAAGTGTTATTTAAATATCTCCTGACATTTCTAGAGTAGTGGGCGGGGGCACCATCGTGCATAAGCCACATTTTTCGACGCGTTTGCAAATCGATATCTTGGAATACTTCTGGAAGTTGGTCTGACAAGAAGTTTAAATAATTAGCACCATTTAGATTTTGACGTAACTCAACGGGGCCCAAAATTTTAGTTCCCAAAACGCCCACCCACAGATTTATTTTAAATTGACGTTGGTAATGTCCAAGCACTGTTTCCCTGGAATTCTCTTCACTCCGCCTGTGGTTGCTTCTTGAATTGAAAACTCCGTCTTTTGTAAATGAAGCCTCATCAGTAAACAGAATACGTATCACAAAATATGAACCACACTCTATTTTATAGAGGACCCAGTTGCAAAACGGTGTTCTTCTTTTCAAATCCGCTTGCAGTGGTTCTCGTACCGGGTGAGTCATTAAGGAAGGACACCGGCTATATCCCAGAAACCGCTTATGTTACTACTTCCAAAAAAAATTCTTCAGTAAATGTGGCCAAGAGAAAATGCTGGAAATAATTTTAAAGTTTGTAAATAGACCGCTAGGTGACGTAACTGCTGTAGTAAATTAAAAATGTCTAATAAGTAACAGAAACTTAAGGAAAAGGTATATTGGAAATATCGTAGTTGTATTTTTGGGACAATTTTACTCCTTTGTTTTTAAGAAGTTTTCTCTAACTTCACAAGTTTTCCGTAGGGGAGCTGCGAAAGTTGTCAGACAAACACGTAATTATCTTCGGAACCAGTCATCGAATCTTAAACACTAATACTTCGTTGGAAAGGTCTTTTCTTGCGCTATTCGTTAAGTTTGATTAACGAACAAAAAGCTAGAGGACGCTTTCCAAATATTGCTGAAATTTTAACGATTTGCTTCAAAATATTAAATAGAATGGTATGTTTTTTTATATTTAAGCCAGAAAAATCATAAAATTTCGCCTATATTCTGAAAATTTCAAGTCGATAGCTTTGTTGGTTTCAATTGTATACCTACTTTAAGTTCAAATCCATTTTAATGATTTTGTAGTGCCACGATCATCCAATAACACTACCAGACCAACAATGCATAAGGACGATTTATCCATAGTAACATTAATTTTATCAATGTCAGTGTCAAGGAAATATTATCCTGAAATTTCTTAACAAACCTCCGGTTTTGCGGTGTATGCGGATGTATAGTGATACGAGTTTCTTTGACTTATTGCCACATTATTTTTGCCAACAATGCCCTCTAACCAGGAAGCATATGATATGCTTGCAGTATATTTTGGGTGTTGCTGCACGATTGTTTGCGGCTCGTTTTCCAGAAAGACGGCATTACGAAAAGAGACTTTTTACTCGATTATCACAACGATTGAAAGCTACAGGAACAATTCATCCCCCAGTTACTCACAGAGCACGCAGATCCTGAACAGAAGAAAATGTTATAAACGTTCTAGCATATATCGAAATTAATCCACATAGTAGCACAAGAGCAATAGCTCATGACTCGGGACTAACACAAACTACTGTTCAGCGTATTGTGAAAGAACACAGAAGTAAGTTTTAAATAAAAGTTAGCTATTAAAAGTAGTAAAGTTATAGCTATTAAAAACCACAACTTCAATTTTAATCCAGATACATCCATACCATGTAGTCCTTCATCAATCACTGACTGCAGCTGATTATGAGCAACGTTTAGACTACTGCTATTGACTGTCGAATATGCTCATAGATAATCAACATCTGTTATCGCAAATATTGTGGACTAACGAGGCTACATTCCGCAGTGATGGTGGAGTAAATCGTCATAACGTGCATTATTGGTCCAGAACCAATCCTCGTTGGATGCAATAAATTCATCATCAGGACTGGTGGAGCGTCAATGTTTGGTGCGGTATTTTAGCAGGTCGAATTATTGGTCCTCACATTTTTGGTGCAGCGTACCTTAATTTCTGGCGGAACGATTTGCCGTTACTTTTAGAAGATGTGCCGTTACTTACTAGGCAGCGGATGTTTTTCCAACATGACGGCTGTCCGGTACATTTTCGGTACCGTGCGTCAATTTTGAGTAACACTTTTCCTGATACATTGATAGGAAGCTTTTTCGATGGCCAGCTAGGTACCTACATTTCTTTGTTCATTCTTAACTTTAACAGCTTAATAACCATTACCATTGTTACCTTCTAGGTCTCCCGATCTAACTTGTTTAGATTTTTATTTTTGGGGAAGAATAAAGGACCTTGTTTTACAGTCAGGCCAACTACGCCTGAAAATATGGTCATTAGGATAAGAAATTCCATTCGCACCCTCCCACTGCGGAGATAGAAACCGCTGTTTTGTCAACGCAACAGTTGTTGCAGCTGTGTATTGATAATGATGGCAGACAATTTGAGCGTTTAGGTCGCCACTGAGTAATGGCGTACTACTCATCTCTAGTTAATTTTCGATGCTCCACCTGGTGTAATTATTAACCAACGGTAATAAACTAACCCCAGAAACTCGATGATAATAACTGTCAGTATTATCGAATTTCTGGGGTTAACTCGGGGCAGGGTTAACCCGTGTTTATAAAAGCTGGCCTAAGTAATAAACTATTCTGTCAAAAAATTTGCGTTTTATTGTTTTTGGATCTAAATTTAAAGTAGGTATAAAATTGAAACCAACAGAGATATCGACTTGAAATTTTCAGGGTATAGGCAAAATTTTATACTCTTTCTGACTAAAATATAAAAACATACCATTCTATTTAATATTTTGAAGAAAATCGCTAAAATTTCAGCAATATTTGGAAAGCGTCCTCTAGCTTTTCATTCGTTAATCAAACTTAACTTTTAATACATCAACAAATAGCGCAAGAAAAGACCTTTCCAACGAAATATTACTTTTAAGATTCGATGACTGGTTCCGAAGATAATTACGTGTTTGTCAGACAACTTCCGCAGCTCCCCTACGGAAAACCTGTGTAGTTAGATAAAAACTTCTTATACAAAAAATGGGTAAAATTGTCCCAAAAATACAACTACGACATTTCCAATATACCTTTTCCTTAAGTTTCTGTTACTTATTAGACATTTTTTAATTTACTACAGCAGTTACGCCACCTAGCGGTCTATTTACAAACTTTAAAATTATTTACAGCATTTTCTCTTGGCCACATTTACTGAAGAATTTTTTTGTGGAAGTCGTAACATAAGCGGTTTCTGGAATATAGCCGGCGTCCTTCCTTAATGACTCACCCGGTACTTGTAATAGGTGATATGGATGTAGGAGTTGCTCTCTAGCTACCTTCCACACTACGGAATGAGGTATATTTTCCATAGTACCTATACCTCTAGTACTTAAAGTATTACTTTCT
>JARFJB010000618.1:865000-922500 GCA_036346205.1 Vesta saturnalis | reverse complement strand
ACAAATTAATGTAGCGTTATTTAGTTTCAATTTTGTATTTCCTAAAAATATTATGGGTTCACACCAATCTTGTTGGCGTGACAAAACATAATTAGGATGTGTTTTATTTGATACCAGATCTAAAGGTTTATTCTGTTGTTGGTTTCAATATATTTCTGATTATTTGTAAATATTGACAATATACACAATACATCATGACGACCTAAACAGCTCAACATTGAAAATTTATTTATGCAGATTGAATTTTTAAATACGGAAACAAATTTGTATTCGAATTTATAGAAGTCTAAAGCTACTATGCAACGTAAATTTGGACATTAACATCTTACTTATTGCTGGTAATTAATAAATCAAAGTTATCGGTTGTTTATAAGAAAGTTGCAAAATTTTACGTTTGTAGACAGATGTAACATACAAAGCCGAAGTGACTAAATCAAATGAAATTAATATTTCGGAGCAGATCCGTTACAATAAAAGCAAAATTTAATATATGCATAATAATCAAATATTAATATAGGGTGTCGATAAAATTCTAGTTAAACGACTATCATATTTAATAAATAATTAGCTTTATATATTTAAATACTCTTCTTACATCTGTCACTACATAGAGCTGGTCAATAAGCATCATGTGCGTGAGATAACATTTTGAGGTTGTTTTAATGTAAGTTACGATTTAAAGGTATCAAATATTGACCATCTTATACAAATATTTATCTGTTGATATTGTATCAATTAGATACGCTCTATCACTACAATAAAAGAACGATTAATATTTATAATGCAACTTATGTTAAAATTGAATCTTTACAGAATTAATTGTTAAAACAGGAACTAAAGCTTTACATTAAATATGTAATCAAAATTAATTCATCGTCTAAATTGATTTAGTTTGAAAACACTTATAATAAGTTGATACACTTAAGACTTTTTAGAGTAAGCTAAACTTTACATTCACGTAATTCTTAATAATTTAATGTAAAATTATTCAATAATCTGTTACAGTTTTGTCATCCCAGTATACAGTAAAGTCAGGTACAGTTTGATTTTGTGAAATCATAATAAATTAAGCTTACTTTGGCCTAACTTGCATTATATTACTATATATACTAAAAATTGTCAATTTACATCACAGAAGAATTGCATATTAAATATTTAATGTAAGCAGTATTAATTAGGTAATTAAAATAATTTGTAAAGAATTAAATTATGTTTTCATTTCTTACAACTTATGTTCTGCGTATTAGCATCGCTAAGCAGAACTATCATGAATTTACGGTGTATGTGCGTTTCTCATTATTCAGTGATTCAAAAATCACAAGATACTAATAGATTTGTTAGGTTATTTTGATTGATTTTGGCACGTATTGTTCAATATTCACTATGAATTAATGGATTCAATGCGTTTATAAACAGCCATTGTGAAATTCACAAGCGCACGTACTGCACTTCACGCACAGTCACCTCCAGTCATTCAATTGCTGACAACTATTCTGCTCCAGCAATACGTCTATGCCTTAGTTCTCATCTTGAGCTTGATAGTTTACATTCAACTCAACTCTTCTTTGCGATACAACTCGATTACCAAGTATCAAAGCTTGATCTCTTACAACGTAAATTCTGCACTTACATACAATCGTTAGGTCATGTTGCTGATCTAATTACAAAAATTCACGTTATGGTGTATTTGCCGATAGTAACAGCAAAGTTGACAAAATATATTATTTACATCGCTCTTGTAATAGAATTACAATTATGTAACAACACGAATCATGTCGTAGCTGTACTATTTTAAATCAGTAATTGAACATGTAATAAAATAATTTCGAGAGGCAAATCTTTATCTAATTAAAAACAAAATTATCCCGAATATAACAACTAGTCCCAATGTTCTCGATGTATCTAATACAAGTTGCTTTATCAAAATTCACAGGAATCTTTGTACAACCGAACCTTGGAATCAGTTTTAAAGCTTTTTTATATTCAAGATACTCTTAATTTCACAAATGAGTGGATCAATAATTGTAACTGCTGCGTGAGAAACTTGTTGATTCCTATTTTCAACCACTTCCTCACAAACTGAATAAGTTAAGGTATTCACATAAATTTGTGGATCCTATTCAATACACAAAATATTCATCATGTTATTTATGAACAAAATTAACGAACCTCGTATCACGCTCATTTTTACACCAGTCCAGCTTAATTTGATCTGAACATTCATTTATTTTGAAAGCACTTATTTTAATAATACATTTGTATATAATCAATTATTGATTTACAAACAGACTTTAGTACTGTTGCTTCAATATATGAATCAAAATTAATTCATCGGTTTTAAAAAATTGCGAACTTTTACTCTATAAAGCATCTGAAATAAATCTTCATGTGACTGGTTTACCAGAATCAAACTTTCATTTACCAATGTTTAATTAAGTAAAATTATTCAACTTAATCTCTGTACAGTATGCTATTAGCAAAGCATTACAACAAGATAATGTAGTCGCAAGGTATGTTGCTTTACATGGATTTTGACATTGGAACAGTAACGCTGAGTAAATTGTTTTTCCTCTTGGGCAAAATTACACTTACTCTTTGTCCTGAGGCTCGATCTTGTGCATTTATGTTACTATATATTACCAATGATATTGTCTAATTTACATCACATGTGAGAATTGAGAAATATTTCATGAACGTACGGCAAAGATGTAATGTAACAAGCGAGTAAGTTTCTGTAATAGATTCATTCGAGCAATAATATTGTTTTATTTTCAGATAATTATTGTGCTCGTTGATTAGCTGTCAATGTCAGGAGCTACCAAAATATGTAATTGGCATGTATGCTAGCTGTTATCCGAATATCCACTTACAGTTGTCGATCCAATATAACTCCAACTATTATGATAACTTGTTGTACTGGAGATAATATCGGGTTTACAAGATAGCCTGTATTCTTCATCAATTGATTTGATTGAGCAACTACAACGTTCTTGCTTCATTATACATATGATCCAATAATGGCAATTCATTTGCGTTTTCACCAACGCCAATATGCTGCTCGTAACTGATATTGCACAACTGCAGCACCTGGCACTTGCTTTACTACCGGACGCAAATATTGCCAAACTACAGCATTAAGTAATTCAATCTGCTGGTCACACTTTCAGTTCTGCTCCAGCAATAGGTCTATAGTCGCATTACACAGGCGTACTGCATCATTTCATCTGGAACGGTCCTTCTGGATCGTTATCCCGCTAAACTTCAGATTTAGCGTCAACTCCGTTCTAGAGTCGACTAGGCATACTCATTTATCCAATGCGGTTATTGCAAGACGCCTAATCGACATCTACCTTACGAGTATGCCTCCAACTGCGTCATGGCTTACAGTAGAATCCAGGAGTGTAATCGCACCTAGTTTACAGATTTTTCACAAAGACTCAAAATCTCGACGTTCAATTAGTACTGCAAGTTTGGCACGCCATCATCAAACCTCATCGATTAAACCAATTGATAAACTTATTTAGACAGTCTACGCATGTAAATCAGAGTCTGTACTGTCGACTTCCAAAGTCACAGTATTCAATGTTTGTTACACCAGCATAAAAGTATCATTTAAAGCTATATTTACGTCTATCATAGAACAATTCGGTCGTTGATAAGATCAAAATCTAACTTTTATCTGTATACTTAAAACTTTAATAATTTATCTACGAAAAATAACTTCAAATCCATATAGTTTACTCGTATCTAATCTAAAAACAATTGCTTGTAATCAAAATTCAGGATCTTTGGTACATTGCCTTAGTTCAGGAGAGTTTTGTTGTCAAGCGTCTTATACTTTCCATAAACTTCAGAATTCACTTAATTACCATGGGATTAATAATGTACAGCTGTTTCATCCAGAGTCTTTCGTCTGAGTTCTATTTCGAAGCACGTCACTCACAACACCTCGAATCAAATCTCTTACAGTCATCTAACTACACCATTTCAGCACCTATTCATTCACCAAGTTGCCCATTTCCAAAGACTTATGTAACTAGAAACAATAAAAACATAACCACTCGTACTCAAACTAACAAAATTTTTACACACGCCGTCACTCGCGTCGTTAGATTTTTCCTAACATTCGGACCAACGCGTGTTAGATTCGCACTAAAAAGATGTAATTTTGGTACTAAAACAAAAGCATCTCCCCACTCCAGTATACATACGTATAGTAGGTGGGGTCATGATAGCATTCCTGAACGCACGTTAAAAATTAAGCAAAATTGTATAAATTATGACGGTGCGAGTGACGGAGGGTTAAAGGCATGCGTTTCGTTCTATTAGCGACGGCCGTGCTTCAAGATTTAATAACACACAGAAACAAAATATATCATTCAACATAAATTTTTTTCGATCTTCAAAACAATGTCTTACGCTCTCCATGTAGTTAACAAAATTTCCATGACACCGTGTTGTGCAAGCTGCCCATTTCCTTCTATACGAAACTATACCATAAATACTCAGCTTTTCAACTTTACAAATTTTTGTAATATACTGGATTCTTAACGCATACGAATAATTTATAATAAATTAATACAAAAGCACTTTCCACGGAATAAACTCAACGCACGAGATGCAAAGTAATGCGAAGCAAATGGAAATGAAGCATTGTGCTCAGAACAAAAATGGATGTGGCTAAATACCAACAAAGCATGGTAAAAATATACCACGCTATCACAATAACGACATAATATTAAACAAGAAGATATCAACATATTACACTAAAATTTAATTATTGAGAGAAAAATACTACCATGTGCTTGAAGATATCCAAAATAATGTAACAAAATTTACAAATAAATCCAAAATTTCAACACAAAATCGATAGTTATTTCGGTTTGTTGTTTTATTCTCCTGAAGTGTTCACTGTATTGTTCAGAACTACAAACAGATTTAAAACGATCTGCCAAAATTTGTACGATTTCAACAGGATTGCTAATTATTTGTTGACCTATATTTAATTGTCTTGACGGTTTTTGAAATTCTTTTCCAGCGACCTTTTAATTTTTTCCTATTTTCCATGGATATGGTATTTGGGTTAATAGTTGGGATGTATGTTTACCATGATTCTGGCTTGCTTGCAATTATTACTTTTCGCGCGTTGGAACGTGCTTTTTTAAATTCAATGAAGTTCTCAATGTTTGGAGAACGTTTAAATATGTTTAAGATTTGCTTTTATTTCGCACTGCTTTCTTAACTTCAGCGTTCCACCAGATAACATTTAAATGTTTGGTTTTCCACTTGTTTGTGGAATACATTTTTAGCAGACTTTAGATATTATTTGGAAATAATTTCACAGTACCTACTCTGTTGTTGTCATTTCCATTTGAACTGTTATTTCCGTTATAGATCGAGTTAAATATTTAAGAGTATTGTGACCAGTCTGCTTTATTTACCAACCATTTTTGGGTACTCCCATTAGAGCGTATGTTCGGTAAACCAATATAAATTGGGCAGTGATCACTGTTGTGAAAGTCATCATCGGTACTCCAGTTGAGGCCCGGTGCTAGATGAGGTGTGCAAAATGTCAAATCAAGTTTCTCGATTTTCCATTCAAATAAATAGGTAGGGGATTCAGTGTGCAATAAAGTCACTGCATTCCTTTCCATAAAATCCTCAATTACGGAGAGTCTCGTATATCAGTCGTATCTGACCCCCATACAGTTGAGTGTGCATTGAAATCTCCCAAAAGTATAAATGGCGATGAAAGTTGATTGTTTAGATGGATACAACACCACTGGCTCTGTTAATCCTTGTATCACTTTTACTAAAATGCGTGTAATCTTTAGGATTAAAATTAAGTTTAAATGCGTCTCTTGGAGACAGAACCGAGCTGGTAGCGTAGTAGTGGCAGGGCCTTCTTAGCATTCAGGAGGTAAATGGTTCAATTCCGTTACCGTCTACCTTTTATGAGGTTTTTCAGGGGTTTTCCTCATACACATGTAGCCGCATGGTCACTGCGTATATGCACATCATGTGCGGCTATTTAGGCGAATAGTGGGGTAGTATTTTCCTCCTCAGAACCCTAACTCCGTTCCTTCCGATCCTATCCTGGCCACTCCCATCCTTAATCCCACCATGCATATATACGAAATGTATGTAATCTGGGAATCCATGATTGTGGCTGAAGGAGCTCAGAAAGCTCGAGCAGCCCACCCTCCCGTTAGGGAGGAAATAAAATACGTGGCCCTTTCCTTTTTTTCCTTTGAAACAGATACAGAAAGGCTGTCGATTAGTGATTGTCATTTTAAGGTTACAGTAGTGAGTCTCGAGTCCATTACAATTCCATTGTAGGATATTTTCGTGTTCATCTGATATATTTTCCATTAAGATGTGATTTCTAATATATAATTGTATTAAACAAATAAATAACAAGCAATTGTATGTGGCACAACTAATTGTATAAGAAGATATATAAATAATTATGTGTATATATTATCACAGATCGTATCACGGAAACAGGTAATTATAAAATTAAAGATAAAAGCAGACGATCAAACAGTTATGAGTAAAATATCATAAAATAATATCTCAGATAGATATCACAGATTAATGTTACTGAATAGAAGGGAGAAGCCTAGTTCCTTTTAGCCATCCCTTCTTGATGGGTTTTGATGGTGAGTATTCTAATAAATTTTTATAGATAATTCAGTCTCTGTCGAGGAACATCTCATTCTCTTTTCTAAATCTGCTGCTGACGCTATTGGCATTAAACTCTTTTCTGATTCATCACGAGATGGAATAGTCACTTGAGTTGTAGGACATGATGATTGTAGAGGTAAGGGTACTGAGGTCACTTTTTGAATGAACGTAAATTTCAGGGATTCTATAAGATGTGGGACTAACTCATTAGCCCAGTTTTGGTATCGGAGTATTCACAACGACTCTTTCTCTTACCTCAGGGTAGCTAAGATGTTCTCTAACCTTGAGCTCTTCCTGTTTATATACAGGACAATTCTGTGAGCGCACAGTGTGATTTCCATTACAATTGAGGCATATTACTGGTTCCTCACATGGGGAACCTTCATGCAGGGATTTCCACATACACATGTCTGCACGGAGTCACACCTTCTAGATCTCATAGGCTATGGGACATAGTTTTACATCGAGAGAATAGAATGCTACCCTAATTTTCTTTGGAAGCACAGGCGTTACAATAAATATCTGGAGTGGAACAACATAAGACCTTCCAACCTACAATGAAAATAAAAAAGGAATCGTTACACTTTTTAGGGTAATTATGCAACCTGTTTTGTAATACGTTCATAATAAAAATAAGCAACAATAATGATTTACATTAGATAGATGTTTATTTCTTCATGGCAGATAGAGTTTAATACACATATTCGTTCAAAAATAAATTATTATAAAAGTCGCGGTAATACAGTTTAAGCATTTAAAATATTGTTTACAAAACTTATTTTTGTTTCAAGAAAGTTTACATCGATAAGGTATGTAAAATTAATCCTCTTTAAAAATATGTTTAAGTAGGTAAATATTTGGTGTGGAACAACACACTAGCACTACCTTCCAACCTAAAAATAGAAATTAAAAGAAATGAAATAATTTTAATAACAATTTTTTAGGATAACTATGCAGCCTCTTTTATAATAAGTTCAATCCGAAAATAAGTAAGATTATAAAAACAAAACAATAACCTGTTTCAAACAGACGTTTAAAACTTCATGTCAGACAGAGGTTAATTGATGTCTAGACGCTAACTTAAAGTATTAAGAGAAATGAAATAACTTAATTATCCTTTTTAGGATAACTACGCAACCTCTTTTTATACATTCTTAACGAAAACAGACGTCACTGTAAGTGTCCAAACCCATCCGCTTCTATAAAACATCGATAATACAGTTTAAGCATTTCCAATCATATTTATTTCATTTTTACAATTATTTAACTTTATATTAAGAAACTTTATAAAGAAAAGTTGTGTACAATTAAATATGTCTACACATTTTCTTATAAAATTAACCATTATTCAGATATTGAAAAAATTTGAACTAACATTCCTCTAAATTACGCGTCGTATCAAAATATTACATAGAACATAATTAATCGATATAACTAATGTCTATACTTTGGTATTTTTATATCTTTGAAGTAAACTGCCGTTTCAGAAATATTTGATACAGCTCCTAATAAACCTCCCCTCTTCGCCGCTGAATGCCTTAAAAAATCTAATGAAATGAAAACAGGCTTAAATACAACACATACGCACGCACGCACGCTCGCGCGCACGCACGCACGCACGCACACAGGCACACACACGTACGCACAAACACACATACACAGACACACACACACACACACACACACACACACGCACACGAACACACACAGACACACACAACCTCACACACACACCCGCCCGCGGACACACGCACATGCACACGCACGCGCACGCACAGGCGCGGACGCAGACGCAGACGCAGGCGCAGACGCAGGCGCAGACGCAGGCGCAGACTCAGACGCAAACGCAGACGCAGACGCAGAGGCAGACGCAGACGCGGACGCGGACGCGGACGCAGACGCAGACGCCCGCGCAAGCGCACGCGCACCGCACACGCACACGCACACGCACACGCACACGCACACGCACACGCACACGCACACGCACACGCGCGTCCTTGTCATAATGGAGTGAAGTTGTTACTTTAGTCTCAGAAATGCGAAAAGTATTAATTGTACTTTTCTTACTCCTACGACGCTGTGATCAAAGGTACTGACTTATTTTGAAATCTATTTAGATATTTATAATCAACATTTAGAAATGCTATCCATTAAAACATGGTTCAAGATAATGCTAAGTGGTGAAAGTTGTTAAATTGTTTCAGTGTATCATGGATTATAAATGAGAGGGAAAACAGTAACTAGGGAGATCATACGAGAGTTTAGATGTTTGGTTCCATAAGTGGAGATTTATACTGCATATTGATGAATATAATTCAGCAGTACAATAACCATTATAACACCAATAGTACAAAGAAAGAATTCAAACGATCCTTCGATGCTCAAGGAACTGTGCATAAAAGTTAAGGATAAGTTATAAGCCTATAAGCTCTTCTTTGAATACGGACAATGATATCGATAACGCATTGCGGAGTACCAATCCAGTGGTGTAAATTGTATTCTTGATAAGAATCTGGACATTATATAACAGAAAGAGTTTTGGGGGACTCAAGGCAACACTGAGTTTGGTTAGCATTAAATTTAGGTAGATTTGCTACTTCCCCATCCAAGGACACGTTGAATGTCTTGGTTGACTGAAATGGCCATTTCAGCTTTATTGTCTTGATTTGAGATAGAAGTTGGATTACTATTATGAGTAGCCTGAGATAAACTACAATGAAGAGTGCTGTCGTTAGCAATGCAATAGATCGGGTTAGTTGTTGGAGAAATAAGATCATTTATGTATATCAGAAAATATGCAGGCGCTAAAACTGATTTCTATGGAACGCTTACATTAATTCCAACTTGTTTTAAGAACTAGTCATCAACTACGACACATATTCGTCTTTTATCAAGGAAACTAAAATCTCATTTGTTGAGCGTATCTTTTAACTCAAACGAAATGAGTTTGGCAAGTAAACACCTATTGAACGACTCTGCCCAAACCATATTGGTGGTCACTAGTGGAAGTGATGGTAAATGGTCGGTCTTGTCGCCTTTTTTGGGAATAGGTTGAACATTTGCTAACTTCCATGCCAAACTCATCTTAGAAATTATCATAATAATTATGCCGATCTTCAAACTTGTAATTTACTTTACGAGTTTAATAAGACTTACAACAATAAATCTTACATTTATTCACTAAAATCAGTTAAGATTAAAATTAACCAAAATAATTTAATCTCTATTAAAGCAGATAAAGGTAACACTTTAGTAATTTCAAAGGATAATTATATGCTGAATGTTAATGAATAATAACACAAACACACACGCACGCACGCATGCACGCATACACAGACGAACGAACGCACACATTATAAAAAACTATTTCGACAGAGGTTCAGAAATTTTTGTTACTAGTTATAGACTGCAATTGTTATGATACATTGAAAACACTATTTATACATTTAATCTAATTACGTGTGTTAAATCATCGCAGTAGTACGTTAATTTCCAAAGCTTTTCGTAAAGGTTAAGTTAAATTTGCCTTTGAGTTTTTATATTTTATACATTTTCTTGAGGCTGGAATGATTTGTTAAATGTATTAATCTTTACCGACCAGCATGAATGTAACTGTTACCGTTTTTCCGTTGTCTTTGTTTATTCTTCTCCCGTTATCACATATACGTGAACTAACACATTAACCTTATCGTAATTGTTTTCTATTTAGTGTCAAATGGTCACGTGCAGGAAAAGCTCCTTTGTAGTTTAAAAGTTTAACATGAGTGTATCAAAACTTTCATTAATTATTTTTGCGAAAGTCCGCATTTTGATACTATGAACCATACGGACATTTTTTTACAAATACTCCCTTTTAGCAGCTGTATGCTGTACTACTATAATTCAAGTCATAACTTAACCATTTTCAGAGGAAGGTGAACGCTTAGGCCATAAAGGTTTGAGCGAACCTTATCACGTCAAAACCGTTACCTGGAGTGTAAACGCCTAAGAGATCTGGGATCTTTAGAGAAACAACAATCCTCTAATAATTTTCCTCAAGGAAAAATGAAATTAAGAAGGGCCGTTATCAATAAGGGTATAGTTCAAAAGGTATTTTTTTTGGACATATCACAATCGGACCTGAGGGATCGATATATATATATATATATATATATATATATATATATATATATATATATATAATAATGCACAACAATTTTTCTGATATTTGGCTTACATTGGATTTTTGTTTCAAATAAAAATACTAGGCATAAACTTGTAAATTGTTCAGAATTTTGTAATTTAAAAACAATATCAAATAGAAAAATGGGTGTATGAGTTGAACCCAAAGGCAAGTCGTAAACATTATCTTAATTTACGTTTTTCCCTCCCAGAATATTAGTTCCCAAACGGCGAAATTATGTCAATGGTTTATAAAATAGTTACATTACTTGGCATTCTGTAACTACAAAAAAAATATATTTCATTTTTTTAATTTCCACTTTGTAGGTTTCACACCAGATGTTTAAACATACGTATATTTGCTCAAAATATATTTCTTGGTGAGTGAAATAAATGTAAAATAGGTTCTTTTCAAAATGTAAGTACTCAATCTGTGTTACGTTACCTTAGAGCCTGTTGCATAGTTCTGAAGCATAATTTTGTTTAGTTATCAAAAGAAAGATTCTGAGACAATAAAACACATATCTTTCTGGCGATATTGGTGTTTCCTCGAGAGATACTGCTGAAACCTATTTAGCGCTTTGGTGAATATAGCCAAGAATATGGACTATTTTATAATTGGCGAAGAATTTGGTAAATAGTGTAAACGTTGCTTGCTTATGTTTAGAAAAAAGTGGTGTAATATCTTCAAACTAAAAATCTTATCGTCTTGGCACTGAATAATGAAATCTGAATGGTGACAAAGTGGCAGTTTTTCCGGAGAAGGCATTAAATGTATGAAGGAAGGTCTCACCAAGAATTATCTTATACTAAACGTAACACGCTATAAGTAGTTTTAATTTTGGCATAGATAGTAATTGTAAGCAAAAAATAGTATAGTAATTCCAACCATCAAAATTACTAAAAATGCATTGAAAATTATAAGTTAAACTAGAAATTATATAATTAGACCGCCACCGTAGCTCAGTAAGTGAAACGCCTTGCTCCTAAATAGAGTTTCAATTAAGAAATGGTTGGATCTCAAACAGCGGCGACTTATACACGAACAATGATGAGCTAGGCCAAACACTGTCTACCGACAGAGGAAGACCAAGTCCTCAACATTGAGCAAATAATCAACAGAATCTGATAACAGCTCAATAAATAATCCTCGCTTATTAACATTTGGAGAACGACCCAGGAAATGTTCCTGAGCAACAATTATATGTAACAGGCGGTATGAAATAATAATTAGTAAATTGGGTATATGCAAAAACTTGTTTAAGGTTAAAATTTTTAAAACTTACAGTTATTGCCTAAACAGTCTTTGAATCCTAATCCAAATTGAAGAAATACCTCTATTTACACTCACTGACCCTCGTATTCAATGAATTTGTTCCTATAGAATTGAGCACGAACAAGTTGAGGAAGCTTTTCTAGCATTGCCAGACCGAATAAAATTGCATTGTCAAATATATTTAATATTCTTGTTTAGCGTTAAAAACTACGGGATAAAAGCATAAAAAGGTAACGGCACGTGGTGTTGCCAAGCGGTCACCTGTCCAAGTATTGGCCGCACCCGACGTTGCTTAACATCTTTAAATTTTTATATTTTGTCCCCCGATCTGACCCTGTTTCCGATGAGATAAAAGTTCGTACAAATGGTGACCCCAAATATTTTTTGGTCCTCGTTCAGAATATGAAGTCAAATTGTCAATATTTCTTACCACAACAAAGCTACACACACACACACAAGCACGTACCACGCATGCACCCCCACCCACGCACCGACCCATAACCCCCTATAACTGTATACTATACTGAAGTAAATTAACTAATCGGTGTGCACATCACTGTAAATTTTGAAAAAGCAAATTACAATTATTATGATTTTTAACTTTTACAAATAAACATAAGTGCATTGGCATCACGTAGTTTTTTCTGCTAATCCATCAATCTGATTTCAGTGGAGTTTTTCCACAAGAATTAGTTAATGAAAATTTATGGCCGCATGGACCAATATGGCTTTTAGAAAATTGTAATCACTACATGTATTTTAATCGTGATCAATTTCAATAAATAAAAAAAAGTATTCCGATATAGTGCACATGGCTGTTAATGATATCCCAGTTCTTATAAATAATTATTACTCATTAAATAAACTCATCACAGTTACAACTTTCTGTTTTAGTTTAAAAATAATTGTTCCGTATCCAAGTCTAACCGATCAGCCTAACTGCTCCAGAGTTGTTAACTACACTAATCAAACTAATCAATTTAGTGCAACCAACTTGTTTCCAAGATATTGCTAAAGTAAATTACATTCTAAAAGCAGTTTTCTTAGCATAAATCCATTCTTAGACGTGGTGGTATCATCAGAGTAGGTGGTGCAATAAAATTACCATAATTCCATTTCATTCAAAACCATTCCATACATTTACCTCATAAACAGATTAAATCTTCCAAGGGCATAAACGTCTTCTAGATCCAGGGCTAAATTTATTATTGGCTGATGTACGTGGACGTTTCTGGCCCATTTTTGAAAGAACATGTAGCTATACGAATAGTACGAAATTGTATAACTTGTTTTATTTGCAACCCGTAAATCAATTAATGTGTGAACTTCCAACCCAAAAAACATTATCTTTGTAACCTTTCCATTCTACGGTAATAGATTACGTTGGACCATATGTTATGAAAGATACACTGGGGGGAGGAAGTAAAACTAGAAAATGTTAACCAGTGTTTATTTGTTTGCTTTGAGACTCGTGTAATACGTATTAAATTATTATCAGATTTTAGTACAAAAATCTTTTTATTAACACTTAAAATTATTGATGTCTAGACGAGGTAAACCTAAAAACATCATTAGTGGTAATAATGGAACAAATTTTATTGGTGCGAAACATGAATTAAAAGAATTAACCTCGAATCAATTCGAGGTGAAATGGCATTTGAATGTGTCAACTGGAGTTTTATACCTCCAAGAGCTCCAAATATTGGTAGTTACTAGGAAACTGCAATAAAAAGCATGAAAAGTCATTTAAAAGGATTGTATCTAACACACTACGTACTTTTAATTTTCATACATCTTATACAGTATAAAATTGAAACATGGTATTCTAAGTACATTAGTCAATTGCATAGGCAAGTAACATGGAAAACACCCTGGTATCACGGTACTTGCGTGAGTACCAGTTTTTGAAAATGGTATCTTAGAAGAATTAAAGAAGTTCATCCAGGGAACGATCACATAATACGTATTGTGACTGTAAAGTGTATTACTGGTAACGAGAAGGTTGTGTTAAACATGCTGTGCATTTTGCCTATGGAAGATAAATAGAATTGTTCCATATTTACGGAAGATACAGAACACTTGCCTTATTTTACATTTTCCAATTAATGTTTGTTTTCAAGTGTGTGCGACGGACACCTTTACGTTTAGATCATTTGAAGTCTATTTAAAAATGTATACAATAGCTATAAAAGAGTAATTTATGTTTGTATTATTCAACAGCTGTTAAGTTAAGTTTGGAAATAATAAAGTGGTAGAAGATTACATTGTATGTGTTAGGAGAAGGTGATAAATAATTTGCTTGTTAGCAAAATCTATGCATAAGAATATCTTCGTCGAAGAGCTTTGGAAAATGCACGATTTGAGCATTATAACAAACACCCACGCATAAAGGTTGTAACAGAAAACAAGAAAGAAAACTTAGTTGTAGAAACATTACTCAGCTCATGGAAGTTTCTTAAAACAGCGTATTCAGTAAGATTCACAAAAATAATTTTTATCTCTAGCGTTCTTCTACTAGTATATATAACCAAAACGACTGCGGACCAGAAATATTTTTTACGTGTGTGTGCGTAATATAGAAATTCAAGCACAACCATTTTTCAGGTAGCTATGTATTATTTACTGAGGGGGTCACTTTCCAAAAATATGGAGAGGTTAAGAGGTATGAGTTCCATTACTGTCATAACTCAAATCCTCATTTTACAAGTAAAGTGCTTTGACTTATTTTCTTTGACGATGAGGTATATTTACACTTTTTACGGTGATTCTGTTATATTTAGTAGTTTTTCCTGTTGGTGTAGTTGGACGATTGTGTTATCAACATGATGGAGTTTCACCACCTAACAATAGTGGCTGTCTGACTAGAATTCTTTTTTAGTGGTTTGGTTATGATAAAGTGTATGAAACAGAAGTAACCACTAAAGAAGAACCAAATAATCACACACTTGATAGTAGCGAACAGATTATTCTTAAAGCTGTCTACGATTTATTTTTAAGCAGTATTAACGCTGTAACAGTTCTCACGTTGGGGATCGTTTTGTAACGGGTGTTACCTGCGATTATTACTTTGCTTGTATACACGTGGCTACAAAGAATAATATTTGGGTTTTTTTTTCAATCAACGATCAACGAAATACATTTTCTTTCAGCTTTGTATCTAAACATAAATTTAAAAATAAATAAAACACACCTATTTTCCTTCATTTATGCTTTCAAAACGTTCTTACTTGTTATCACTTCGTTCGAACTGGTGACATAATGCTTGTGGTCCTTGGACCGGTGAAGAGGCCTCAAATAGGTTATAGACTGCTGACGCCTTGCTCTCTTTGTTCTTTTCAATACCTTCTTGAGATCTTTGCTAGAGATGAATACGATTCTAATTTTCTTTCATCGGTTAATGATTTTAGTAAATAATTGCTCGATATATTTACACTATACAGTTTTTAAGGAAAAGCAAAAGGAAAAGGCCACGTATTTTAATCATGGATTCCCAGCATACATACATACATTACGTATATATGCATGGTGGGATTAAGGATGGGTGTGGTCAAGATAGGATTGGAAGGAACGGAGATAGGGTTCTGAGGGGGAAAACACTACCCCAGCATTCGCCTAAGCAGCCGCACATGGTGTGCATGTACGCAGTGACCATGCCGCTACATGTGTATGAGGAAAACCTCCTGGAAAAACCTCAAACAAGGTAGACGATAACAGGAATCGAACCCATTACCTCCCGAATGCTAAGCAGGTCGTGTCACCACTACGCTACCAGCTCAGTATACAGTTTTTACTTAATTGTTCCGTTTTAACTACAAACGGCGTGCACAACAGACTCCAAGTGAGCTACGAAAAACCATTCTTTTAATCATCAATGTTTTTGTTTATTATATTTTCTATATCGAACTAGTAACTGGGTCGATTGTCTTATTGTACATTTATCACTCGCTATCAAAACATCAACTTGGAACACTTTCAATACGCACTTAAAACGCTATTGTAAATTATTACGCAGTTATCGCCAACTTGACAGCATTTACACCTTTAATTTTTTTAGCTTTTGCTCGCATTAGTAAGGAAAATATCCCTTATATTTCTTTATCACTATATCAACTGAATTTTCGTTATAATTTCACAATTTAAATTGCAACATAACTTAAGCTGCAGTTATCGCATGTCTACCGTTTTGTTACTTTCAATTCAACCTACTCTGATCGCTTACTTAATGCGACTCTTTCCAATCGCTTACTTCATGCGACTGACTAACAAAAGCTTTTTATCTTAATATTAATTATGTCCAAATACAAATAACTAATAACCATTAATGTCATATAACGGCGCGAAAGTCGAATTTCTAAGGCCTCCATTACAATTTCATAGTGGTGGCGGGTCATCCTGTTGATCATCCTCTGTATTTATTAATGATTTCAGTTTTATTACACTTTTTCGTGTTGTGTAGTTTTTTTCACCAAATACGTCGAATTTTTTGTTATCGCCCCATCAGTAAAATTAAACTGCATACTTAATACAGTCGCAATTATTGTGAAAAAGTATTGGGAAAAAGGGTAAAAAGAAGGCAATGTGCAAAATAAGTAGAAGAATGCGATGAAGCTATAACATTTTATGGTTGCTACTAAAATAAATGAAGTCTTTACATTCCAAAGTACTAACAAGTGCAAAAAAAATGTAAACTATTTAAATAAAACACATTTCATTTCATCTCGCTAGTCTAGAAGATACTTTAGAGGTGTGGATCTGTTGTAAAACAAACTCTAAGAGGAGGTTTACATCCTAATATTTTAGGCGTTTATTGGACGCCAAAATTGGCTCTGTAGCTTAATTACTATATTTCACTTACATTATTTGAACCCTTCAGAGAGGGGCACGGAAGGAGGATATATAGTTAACAAGGGATAGTTCACCTCCATACATTTTACACCAAAATCTACTTTATATTTTCATTATTATGTATACCCTACCCTCGCCGCCTTCTTCAGATGGGGGCTATACGAGTACTGGAATATGGAAATATGAAACATTTATTATTTCTAACGATTGAAATATGATATATATATATATATATATATATATATATATATATATATATATATATACTATATGAGAATGAATGTTTGTTTGACCTTTAGGTAGTGCTACACCATGGTCATCCAATTGCTAAAACGAAATGATCCAATAAACTGTATGGTTAAGTTAAGGATTTTGATTTTTAGTTCGGTTTTCAAACAGATAACACCGAACGGAACTATAGTTTAGTTTGGCTCCGGACCTACCGCAAACTACTAAATCTTCAATTACGTGGAAAATCTCTACATTAGTGATTATGGTCGTACATTATTACTCACAAATAATACTTTGATCTCTTCCAGGTATCTAAATGTTAAAATTAAGATTTATTTTTTTTAGATCGTTCATTAGCTTATAGATTATTTGTTTTCTTATTTACTTACTTATGTGTATTTCTACAGGCAGTTCAGGGGTCTTCTCCCTCATCAGCCCTAGGCCTTCTTGCTTTTGGGTGTTTTAGTGTTGGAATTGTTTATGGTTTAAATTTTGTTACGTGTCGTAAAATTAAATGAAATATAATCATTATGTTTTCAATACATCAGTACAGTTACAGTAATTAAGTATTAACGAAAAAAGTATGTTACTGTTTGGTTTTTACAACTTTGGACCCATAATACAATGTGATAAAACTTTGTCAAATACGTTTTTTGATTGAGTAATTTTTCGTGGTTAGGTTTCTTCCGTAGGGGGTGTTCTGTAATGACATTTTCAAGGCGGTTTAATAATATTTAAACTATTACTGATCGAAATATTTATTGTCACTAAAATAGGATAATATTTTGTAGTTTGTTTTCCAATACATGTACCTAATTGAGGGTTAGCTTTGTGTTTTCATGATTCACAGATTAATTATTTTCTGTCACTCTTTATTGACGACGATTACTGTAGTGTGATTATAAAATACTAATATAAAGTCACGATTTTTAACTCAATGTTATAATTATTTTTATGCAAGATCAGCCTATAAAGTACATTTTGAGCACCCGCGGGCGGTACAGTAAATGTTTTTTGTTTGTTTTCAGAATTCACATTCAATTAGTAAGGTAAATATAGCGATCATCTATTCTAGTCTTATTGACTTAGTTGCTATGGTAACGCAAACGTATGTATACAGATTATTGTTTTCTCATCTTATTAGTCACAATAAGAATAACTATTTTCTCTATAATGAGTACAACTTATTCGTTAGATTATTATACAGGGCGAGTTCTGATAATATCGTGGTATCAAATTTATACAACTTAAATCAACATTTATAATAAACTGCTCACAGAAGATAATACAAATAAGCAAAAAAAAAACATTTTTAAAAAACTTTATTTCCAAATGTACTAAAAAGGGGCGCTCTTTGTTGTGCGTTGCACTTCATTGTTTGAATGCAGGTGTTGATAGGCTTTGTTATAAGTATAATATATCATGTATCCCCACACTTTTATTTTTAGTCACAATTTTTTTTATGTTAATGGGTAGATAAAAAAATTATTTTATTCTTTTTATTACATTTGGAAATAAAAGCGTTTTTTAAAAATGTTTTTTTTTTTACTTATTTTTATTTTCTACTTTTTGGGGTGTAAGTTCGAACAAAGAAAGAAACTCAATTTTTCAAGACCCTAGTTTTATAACCAAATATTTCGAACTTACTTGGCCAAATCTACATATGTATGCTCAACCGGTGGTCGGAAAATAGTTGATCTTTTTTGACCGAATACAATACTTTGAGCCCCTCGGGCGCAGCCCCCTGATCTTGAACAAAAATTTCGACCATATTTGGTCAAATTTGGCCGCAAAAGTCAAAGCAAAAAACACATATTCGTGTATTATTTCAGCTCAATCGGAGAGCAGGAAGTTGTTGAAAATTCAATTACAAGATTTAAACCGGACAGACAAAGCGAGTTGAATAAAAGCGTTAAAAAAGAAAAAATATCACTTACAAGTCATGTTTGATTTTAACAACCATAGCAACCAAAAATGATTGGTAAAGTCAACCTATAGATCTAAACGTAAGAATACACCTGATCAAACAAAATAGTGCATTTAGTATTAAGAGCGGTAGGGGTTGTTTACTGGATGAAGAAAATTTTTGGAGGCTGAGCGAGTTAAACCTTTAACGTTCATGATGCTTATACTATTTTTCGTTCTATCTTTTTTTATTTCTTTGGTTGAGCTAAGGAAGTGGAATTTTAGAGATGCATAGACGAAATGTTTAACACAAGTATTTATCACTTGTCAATATAATCTCCTTTTGCCGGCAATAACAAAAGAAAATGAAAAAACTCAAATTTGACTAAACATTTAAGATTAAAATGTCTGGATTCCAATGATTTTTGGTGATGGTGAAGCTACGGCATAAGGAGGAGGATGAATTTTATTTTCTTTCGTTCGCAACATCAAACTTGAAAAACGATTTCATCAAAATTTGGCGTAACCATATTATGGGATCGGCGTAAATAATATCCGGTGGGAAAAGTTTTCAAGTCGGCCGATTCAAATTTTGAGTTGCTAAAATAAATTAAGGGGATTTGTAAAATTTCATTTGCTTCTAGAAACCAGTTAAACGTAGTTAATGTTTTCCTACCTAAAATAACACCCATGTATGACTGGAAACAAAATTATTTATAAATACATGTTATGCCTGTGACAGATCCCACACTTATCAGTAGCGTCCTAAAACAGTAAAATTTAGTTCTCGTGGACCAAAGTAATGCATTTCGCAGTTTTCCTAAAGAAATTGGTTCATAAATAATGATTTTGGGTAGCTTTGGGTCAAGATGGTGACCAACGCCGCAAACCCATAAAATTTCGTTCTTGTCCATCAAAACCATGCGTTACGTCACTTTTTTCCAATGAAATTCATAAATAAATAATGTTTTTTTGTATAGTTGAACTTATATAATGGCTAATGCTTTAATACCAGCAATGACTAAATTCCTACAACTATAGAAATTTGTTCTTGCCATTAAAGCCATTGCGCTCGGCCGTGTTGCCAACAAAATTAGCTGACAAAGCTTTTGGGAATCTTTAATCCCGTATGATGACCACCACCAAATAAAAGCTTGTTCTTGTCCATCGTGCGGCTGTATCCTCTTCGAAATTGGCATATAAACAAAGCTTTTGGGTATATGTGGCCCCAAATAATGACAAACATTGTTAAACCCACCGAGACAGTTTCTTAGAAAGTTTTCCCAACAAAATTGGTGTATACTAAAGTTTTTTGGCCCCCAAATGATGACCAACTTCCTGAAACCGTAAAAATTTATGTCTGGTTATTGATGTCGTTTCTCCAACAAAACTGACAATATTTCTTCGTTTTCACGGCCGTATTTTTTTAGTTTAGTAATTTTTAACTCAAATATTTCTTGTTTATTTCGCGCTGAACACGAATGACGAAAAACCAATAGTTAGTGCACTAATATCCTCCACTATACGACGTGGCACATCCAAAATATACGGCCACAGAATTAAAAAATGCGATCTGGAGTAAAATAGGAGATGAAAACAACTGGTATGTATATTATTTTGTTATTAACATTTATTTATTATTAATCATTTGATAACCAAGGGAGTGACTCAACATCAGAAGTGAAGTGCTCTTTAAATTTTTCTCTAACAGGAAATGCATCTGTTGTTGGATTCCCTCTTTGCAAATGTCAATTCTGTAATGTTTGACCAGAACTCCTAAAATTTACCTGCTGAACGTAATTATACGTATTTCTATCGTATTTTTTAATGAAATTATGTAGTAAGCAGGTTGGCCAAATTATTTAATCTACATGATTGGGTAGTGCATGAATCCGCCGATTGTAAAGTCTAAATTTTTGAGATAAAATACTAAATGCATTTTCTGAAGTTCTCCTAGCACAGCTCAAATGATAATTGAACTTAGGCTTCCCATCATCCAGATTATCCCCTGGATAAGGTCGCATCAAGTAGATTTTAAGAGGAAACGCTTTGTCCCCTGCAATAACGTGTGGAACTTCAAAATTGGTATTTGGTATAATAGAAATACCTGGAACATTCAATGAGCCTAATTTTGATTTTGTAAAACATCTCCATCACTATGCTAGCCGTATCCACCAATATTAACAGCGATAATGTCACAATGAGCGTCTACAAAAGCCAACAAAGTTATTGAAAATATTTTTTGTAACTAAAAAATAGTGATCCGCTGTTTGGAGGAGCCTGAATGGTAACGTGTTTTCCAATACAGTTAGGAAAATTCCATACTTTATAAAAATCATTTGCTATCTTTTTCCACATTTCCACTGGCGGAGTCGGCATCAACTAGTTCTTAAAATTTTTATAAATAAGTTTGCACATTCTGTTAATTGTCTTAAGTGCACCTCCAGTGCCCAAATACCTGAAAGTACGCAAGTTCTGAGAAAAAAGATTGTAGTACAGGGCATTTAGTGTTGCAAACTAAAAACAAAGCGGTTTTTAAAAGATTATCAAAGGACAAAAAATTCTTAAAACGCTTTTTTCGAGACTTTTGCGAATTCGTTATAGAACAGTTAGATTGTGAATAAACAATTTCCGACAACTGAGTTTTTATTCATCTTTTTGGAATGTCATGTAAAATTAGATGGGAGACAACTTTAGAAAACCTCTGAGAAAAATGAAAACTGTCAGTGGCCAAAAGGTAAACAAAGTGAAGGCATACAAATTTTCCGAAGAGTTAAGTTTTTTGAAACCATTTGTTGAAGACAGGGGGACCACGTCTAATATTGGCGTCGAAGTAAGAAATCAAACAGATGGTTATCAGGTTAGTGAAGAAGAAAACAACCAAGACGTTTCGACGGAAGTTGATAATCCTGTGATTGTAGACGAAGAGTCATAACAGGGTACTTTGTCCAATTTACCACAAATAAGTTCTACTGTGTGTCCTACACCGAGAAAAACCAGTTGGCCCCAACGCCCATCCACTCGAAACCGCTGCTCCTACTGTTAAAGAGTACCTTTTAAAGAAAAATGAAAAGTTCTCACTTCCCACATAGCAGCATCCAGCTGATAATTTTTTATCAGGAATAGCTCTAGCCAAATCAGGTATTTTTGCTACTGTTCAGAAGTATGAATTCAAAATGCTTATGGATCAAGAGTAAGTTGGGGAGCAACATGTTGTTGCGTCTTCCACGCCTACATACTTTCAGCAATCTTCCCCTATAGAAAGCTATCAATCCACCTCGACAAGATCTACCCCCACACCAGAAAACTTCCATCAACCTATTGCTAATTAAGATCAACTGACAATGGAACCTAATTCGTTGTAAAATTATTCTCAAAGTTAGTCCTCGTAAAGTAAAGTTTTTATACTTTTCTATGTCCTTAAAAAAACGACCAAATATATAATTATAAAAAAAAAATTGTCGTTTTTTTTTATAGTTCGACACTGACCACAAACAGCGGGTCGCTCTCTTGGCGTAATAGCTTTTCTCCAGATGACCTCTAATTTTGTTAACTGTGAGTTTAATGAAGTTTCTGACATTCTACAGTATTCATAGAACTTTGATTCATCGTCAAATAACTCCTTATACAGAGTGGAATATTCCCTACAGTTGGCCTGTTTTTGCATGCGCGATGAACCCACATTTTTTTGCTAGGGCTTCCTCTTCATCAACAACCAAAGCAATCATCAACAGTTCGTCTGAGAACATCACTATATTTGTCTCAGAAATGCACTGGCAAACGATAAAACCCTGTAAAATCACGGCCGGTCAAATCACGTGCCCGGCACGGCACTGACACGTCACTGTTGTGTATGAATCGACCTTTACGTCCTACCTACGTGTAAAGTAGGTATAATGTGTTTTTTATGTTATTAATACTCTAACATCCCCTCTTATCAAAGGCTTATTAAAGTCGTTATTAGTAGATTTATAATAATGATTAAAGTATGTGATTCAAAAATTTTTCGCGATTTATAACTCATAGGTAAATGGTTTACCGGAAATTTATCATCATGTTTAAGAAAAAAAAAGGCAAAAACCATTTTTACTGCATTAATTTCATGTCTAGGCATTGAAGTACGTACGTTGGGGTTATATATATATATATATATATATATATATATATATATATATATATATATATATATATATATATATAAATAATGTATTTTAAACCCTTTTAAGCTGGAGGGGTACGTTGTTAGTTTACGTTTTTACGTTCTAAATCAGTTTGCCGATATGTAT
Organism: Vesta saturnalis; assembly: GCA_036346205.1. NCBI lineage: Eukaryota > Metazoa > Arthropoda > Insecta > Coleoptera > Lampyridae > Vesta > Vesta saturnalis. The sequence continues at coordinate 899,109 of JARFJB010000618.1, read as the reverse complement.
ATAATAATCGAGTTGTTACTTTTAAAACATCAAGGCAAGTTATTTTATTATTAAGGAACAACTTGCATCACCTATGGTTACGTATAACAATATGATGTACACACATCCATAAAACAACTATGGTAATATGAACAAGAAGTAGTTTCGCGCCCTTTTTATTCGGCGTCAATTTGGCGTCCTCGTTTTTTTGGGCTCGCGCCCATATGGCTCACGCCTAAGTATCCATACGCTCTTTTATCCTTACGCCTGTATGGCTGGCGCTCTTTTGGCCGCGCCCTAGTGTGCTAGGTCTGTAAAATGTTTTCGAAACCTCTTAGTAAGGTGTTACTTAAACAATAAATGTTTATTCTTTTAAACGAAGATTTAGTATTTGTAGGATTTTACTAGACTGAACTCTCAAACATTTCCACAAAATTTAAAATTTTTTGTAGTTTATCTTTAAACCATTTTAACATGTAAAAACCATCTTATGCATTTTACTTTATGTTACTTTATTTTTGTCTTTGGCGCCAATAAACATAATATAGTAAAAAAGTAAAATTATCGTTAATCGAAAGTGTTAATAAATACAAAAAAGTAATGGACTTCATATGTAAATTTAACTTTTTTTTGCTAAAAAGTCTACGGTCAACATAAAAATCTATTCAGTAGTAGTCAGTAATTCAAATTAAAAAATATAATTAGGATCAAATTATATTTAGCAATTTTTTACCAGTTTAACCATTTCTTTCTTTCTCTCCTCTAATTATTATGCGAAATTCCAATAGTGAGTATTTACATCCGGGACACCCTATATACGTGCATTTTGTAACATTATGGAATTCACTAATTGCAACATTGAAAGCGAAATATCTGTATCAGAGATAGCAATTATTTTTCTTAAGTAATTTAGAATGCAAAAACAAAAATGTAATTTTGACAGAATAATGTATTTCCAACAAATCTAGGACACTTGAAGTGCTTATTTAACATTGCTAATGAGATAAACTAAGTTTTAAAAATATTCAGTAATTTTTTTGAAAAACGAATTGTTAACTCGTACCTAGTTATCAAAATTAAAGGATATTGTAAAATATCCGGCTAGACATTTTTCCTGATTCAAGTGTTGTGTATCCTTGAAATTAATGAGAAGGGCGAGCTTACTAATATTGTAGTAATCGTATAAGTCAATGTTATCTATTAAGAGACTCAATTTTCTTAATGGTATTAATTAATAAACAAAATGATGATATTTAAAATTCCTATTTTTTTTTTGTATGGTATGAAATTTGTAAATTTCATCAGCATTCACACTTTATAACTAAAAGGTATTCGTAAAAAAAATTAAACACATGCAGACTGTGTGTGACAATTTAATCTTAATTATGCAGTAGAGCATAAATGTAACAGTCTCGTGATATATACCGATTTAATAAGAGGAATTCTGCACCAATGGTGAAAGTGACCAAAATGATCTCGGGGTAACGGCCCCACCTTTTTAACTAGTATATAAACTGTACAGCTACAATAAACATCACACAAGTTCGCTGTTATTTGTATCAACAACAACATGGCAATTACAGTGAGTAACCACTTTTAATTCATACGGATTATTTACATCGTTCCTATTTATAAGATTTTAATACATTTTTTTTGCAGTTAGTAATTATCGCCGCTTTGGCTAGTATTGTTCATGCGGGACTAGCACCCCTTGGATACGCCGGTCATGGATACGCCGCTCATGGATACGCTGCTGCACCAGCCCTGTCATACAGCTATTCACCAGCTGTAGCTGCTCCCGCTCTCGCTTATGGCGCCCCTGCTGTAAGCTATGCCGCTCCAGCCGTCAGTTATGCAGCCCCTGCTATTGCTAAAGTTGCCGCCCCAGTTGCATACGCCGCACCAGCTGTCAGTTATGCTGCTCCAGCAATCGCTAAAGTTGCTGCACCAGTTGCTTACGCCGCACCAGTGGCTAAAGCTATTGTAGCAGAACCTTTCGCTCCAGCAAACTACCAATTTGGATATGCCGTAAATGATCCCCACACTGGTGATTCTAAGAGCCAAGAAGAAGTTCGTCATGGTGATGTTGTACAAGGCAGTTACTCATTAGTTGAATCTGATGGAAGCAAACGTACCGTTCACTACACCGCTGATGACCATAATGGTTTCAACGCCGTTGTGTCAAAAGAACCACTTGCAGTGAAAGCAGTTGCCCCTGCAGTAGCTGTAGCTCCAGCTGTAGCCAAAATCGCAGCACCAGCTGTTGCATATGCTGCCCCAGCAGTTGCCACCCATGCTTATGCTGCTCCAGCAGTTGCCACACACGCTTATGCTGCTCCAGCTTTAAGCTATGCTGCCGCTCCAGCTTTAAGCTATGCTGCCGCTCCAGCAATTGCTAAAGTTGCCGCTCCATTAGGATACGCCGCTCCAGCTGTCGCATATGGTGCCCCAGCAGTTGCCCACCACGCTTATGCCGCCCCAGCCCTTTCAGCTCACGCTTATGCTGCTCCCGCTTTAAGCTATGCTGCCGCTCCAGCAATTGCTAAGATTGCCGCTCCATTAGCATACGCCGCTCCCGCTGTTGCATACGGTGCTCCAGTTGCCAAATTCGCCCATGGATGGGCATAAATTAGACAAATCCTTTATAATAAGTGTATATAATGTAAATATTTATTAAATATTCGTTTTCAAATCTTATTTATTCTTTTATTACAATTTGGTAACTACTCGAAATTTGCGATAATTCTGATTACTTATTTTAACATAATTCTCAAAAGGTGCAATGTTGCACATTACGATTGTAATAAAATTACCTGAAAGAATTATTAGAAATGTAAATTTTTGCATTAACTTCGCTGCATTTCAGAAATTAGTTAATATGGGCAGGAATGGAGATTAAAAAGTTATCACCATTTCCAAAAATTGTTATTATTTCTCGTTTGATTTACCTTTTTTTTAAATAGGTGTTGAGGATATTAAACATATTTTAGAAGGTATCGTATCGTTATTTATGTTCCGACTGTTAGGAACAAATTTAAATGAGTATACTCACAACACCGGGTGCTTTAACAGAACATAAGAAAAATTTTTTTTTGGTTTCCGAAGATTGATAAAAACTGTTGCACATACTTATGCATGATGACACATATTTATTGAAAGATACCGTAACCTCTGGTCAAATTATTCAATGAAGATCACTGTAAAAGTAATAAAAAGTCTGTATGCATTTCGCTAATAATGTAAAAGCCTTTGTACCAATAACATCACGCGTGGCAATTTTCTATTTTAATCTTAATAATCCATTGGTTTATTAACTTTTTGTTTCTTATACGAGTATGTGTTTATTGAAACTGAAAATCAATTATAACTGGTTCACTCGATATGTAATTAAGCAATATGACGTGTAACGTCTAGTTTCCCTCCCATCACTAATTACTTGGTTATTGGTTGCTGATTGATAGAAGACAATGCATACGTAATCACTTTTAAAATAAATGATGAGATACATATACAGGGTGTCCAGAAACTCTCCTGACAAACGGAAACTATACATACTAGGCATGATTTTATGTCGATTTGACCTGAATTACCTTGATTCCTCCTAAGGGAGCTAGAGCCCTTTGAAGATGGCACTGTGAAGTCACTTTTTGTTAAATATCTCAAAAACACCGCTACATAACAAGTTCAAACTTGGTACAACCAATAAGTCGATAATGACAAACCGACCACTGAGAACACGATTTTCTTATTTCCATCAGAAGCGGTCCATTTGGGGGGGGGGGGGACCTTTTTTTTAACGAAAATTGTTTTGATGTCAAACAGTTACTGTTGTATTACAGAGATAAAAATTTGTTACTTGTTGTTAGTTTCCCTTAATATTATTTTTTATGTTAAAGACATAAGTAAAACATATGTTTTATGAATCATGATTTCTTCAAAATTTTAAAGCAAATCAAATAACTAATTAAAACAAGTAAAATCAGACACTCTTTGTTGATTGATCACAGCCAACCCGGCATTGAAAACATAATTTAGTAATGAAACGGTATTTTCTGCCAGAAATACAAAAAGTTTAAATTTATTTATCTCGCAACCCGCACGAGATATCGATTTCTACTAAGAGCGCATTCTGTATGGAAAATATGGTAAAATTTTTAAATTTGATGTAAAATCCGTTAAAAAATTGAAAATAAAGAATTTTCGTTAAAAAAAATCTATTGCTATCCCCAAGTGGACCGTTTCTGATGGCAACAAGAAAATCGTGTTCTCAGGGGCCGGTTTGTAATTATCGACTTATTCGTTGTACCATGTTTCAACTTGTCACGTAGCAGTGTTTTTGAGATACTTAACAAAAAGTGACTTGACAGTGCTATCTTCAAACGGCTCTAGCTCTCTTAGGAGGCATTTTTGGATTAAGGTAATTTAGGTTAAATCGACATAAAATCATGTGTAGTATGTGTAGTTTCCGTTTGTCAGGAGAGCTTCTGGACTCCCTGTAGGAGATATGATTAAGCAAATGTGATTTACCCTTGAATTGTATTTATAGTCTTGGACAGGTGCTAACAACTAACTATGAAATGCATGTGGCTACTGTTTGTTCAACTAGTTTATGATTTAAGGTTTTGACAGTTGTGATTATCCAAATATTTTTTCGTTTCAGTAGAACAGGGTGAACACATACAAGGAAATACGGATTATATGTATGGCATTCCTGTTGACCAATTGAAAAATTTAAAACAACATATACTTTATCTACGAGGAACTTCGCGTTCGCCATTGATAGCAAACATATACGTAAAGATGAATCTAGAGGAGCAGGTATTGGAAACAGCGACAGATAAACTCAAGTTATGGCTACATTACGAAGACACCTTTGTGATTTGAACACACTGAAAAGATAAAATGGACAAATTTGTAAATACCTAAACAGCATGCACCAAAAGATACAATTCACAGTTAAAACGGAAAAATAAGAGAAACTGCTATTCCTAGACTTGCTTGTGTACAAAAAAAGTAATGGAAACCTGGACATACAGTATATAGAAAAAGTACACATACAAACAGATACCTCAATGCAGAATCTCATCACCATCCAGCACAACCACCGTTGGTGGTCAAAACTTTAATAACAAAATCCAAGATCAACAAACGCGAACGTGTGTTGTTTTTACCGCGAAAAAGCCTTTTTCCAATGAAGAAAAAAGAGATATGCTACGAATTTATTACGCTTCGCATCTAAATGCAGTAGTCACTGCAGCGTTATCCAGAGCGACAACAACCGAGTGTAAGCTTTTTTCGGTTTATGGATGGACAGGAAATCTTACAAGCTGTGCAAATTCATTTAATTTTTATAACGAACACCTATATACTAAGGATAAAATTTTTCAATAGGTACAAGTCAATCCTTCTGCCTCAACGAGGGATACGCTTTGGATTTAATGTGTGGATTGTTTTTTTGTACGATACAGTAATAGGTTTATACATCAATGATCAAAATTTAAAGACCGATCGTTACTTCAATTTCTTAAGGAGGTTATTAACGAACTTTATGGACGACAATATTGCTCTTCAGCGTTTAAATGCAATCTGGTTCCAGCAAGAGGAAGCGCCGATACATAATGCTAAGAAAGTTGAGGAATACTTATCGTAAATGTTCCTCAATTGAGTTATTGCTAATAATGGTAACTTACACTGACCAGTACGTTCACCCCGATCTGTCTATTCTAGACTACTATTTGTGGGGGACAATGAAAAATAAAATTCATAAAACGTTGTCAACTAATCTGAATGAACTTCGCGGAAGAATTATTATCTCTCTTACACATGACATCAGGAGAAGGGATGTCTCAAGAGCAATAGCTAATATAAGAAACCGAGCGGCGTTGTGTCTTGAAGTGGAGGGTGTGTTGATTACTTTACCTGTAAATAGTAATCTAAGATTCGGTTTACGAAGGACCAGATTAATTTTATTCAAAAATTTTTTATGTCACACAAATCTTTCAAACTTACATGACACGTTACTAAGTTACTAAACATAGTCTATTAAAATAAAATGGAAATTAAAAAGTTTAGCCTAATTTAAAATAAATTTAACAAATATCTCCCAGTAATTACATCCGTAGCGGAAATTGCTTCTTAACTCCTAACACAATCAATTTTACTACTGCACGCCTAAATATGGTTCCCCATTGCTTCCTTACGTCCACCACACGTATCCTCCCATCTTTTGCTCTATGCACCTCCACGACTTCACCTTTCTGCCAGCTGTGGTCCATATGGGTTTACCATGATCACTATGTCGCCTATGCTCATTGCATCTCATTGGCATACCGATTTGAACGTTTGATCAATGTTGGCACAAATTCGGGAACCCATCTTTTCCAAAAATGATCCGCCAATCGCTGAGCTGTTCCCCAAGAATAGCTTAAGTTTAGGTCGCTTTCGGTAGTGACAGTACCGGGAAGTGCCACGTAATCGGGGCCCATAAGAAAATGGCTCGGCGTTAACGCTTCATCGTCGGCCGAGTCTAGCGATACGTGAGTCAATGGTCGCGAGTTAATTATGTTTTCGCATTAGAACAATGCGGTGCGTAAAACGCTCTCAGTGATACTTTGACTTTTAAAATTTCATAAAGGTTATTTTTGATTCAACGTGTTAACCTCTTCAAACTACCACCCATATGTGGTGCCAGGGCTGGATTAAATAAAAAATTTATTTTTCTAATAGCACAAAAATGAATAACGTCGTTTTTATTTAAACTTAAAATTCGCGTTTAGTTCGTTGTCTGTACCTCCTAAATTTGATCCCATGTGGTAATAAATTTTATGCGAAAAACCTCGTCTACACTCGAATTGTCGAAGACAAATTGTGAGCAGTTTCTAAGTGAATAGCTCGGGTAGCCGTGCAAGTCAAAATTACTCCGTAGTGTTTTTCATGTGTTCTTTTTACTTTAACCGCTAACGGTCAGAACAGATCTACTCCCGTTTTTATAAAGGGTCGAATTGGGTTTACCATTTTTTACTAGACAGTACTGACAATTTCTTTTTGTATTCCTGACTGCTTGTCTTAGTCTAGGAATCAAAAATTTTTGTCTTACACTATTAATTACTGACTTCTGTCCAGTGTTAAAATTGTTGATGATAATACTGTATTAATAATTTTGTTACATAATGAGAAGGATCAAAGATTATGGATCGAGAAGTAATTTTATTTAATTGCACTAAGCATAATAATATTATCACTAGAATATACAGGAGAAAGTGTAAAAAATTTTGTTAGTGGGAGGTACAGCTATATTGCTTCTTAAAAATGTTAATTCCTTAGCAAAATCTTCTTACTGTATCACTCTAAAACGCGTCTTTTCTGCTTCTTCGATTTCATGAGCCTGTAACTCCCTTTCAATGATTTTATTCTTTAACAAAAGTTTAAAAAACCTTTGAACATATGCTGTGCTTTTCACTAATCTCATCCATTTAGAGAATCGCGTGGGAATGAGCAACGTCTCCTGTGTATTAAGCTTCTCCATTATTACCAAGATTTTTTCGTGATCGGTGATTCCTCTTGCTAGAGTGATAATGTCCAACTCCATTGTTACCCCATAGATATGTTCGTTGTCCCATTGGTCTATTGGTAGTGCTAAAAACGATGGTCGTTCATACCAACGACTATTTGGATTTAAATTCATCTCATCTAATCTCTTGGTGGCTTCGTAAGCGACGTTGTTCTTGGACGCGACGTATCTCCAGGTCGTATAAATAGTCAGTTCTTGGATCTCACCTATTCTTTGAGATACGAAGACTTTAAACCGTCGGGCTTCTTTCCAGTACAGAACGGTTTTTGAATCACTGCAATAAATGGTGTCTGCTATGTGTAAATTTAGGCTATTCTTCATGTCTCCCAACCTAGCACCTAATAATGCAACTTGAAGCTCTAATCTTGGAATAGACACGGGCTTTAAGAGTACTACTTTAGTTTTAGCGCAAACGAAAGTAATTTGTACTTCGTCATCTTCCTCGACTCTTAGGTACGCCACCGCTGCGTTTGTCATATTGTCATGTGATATTTACCTTTCAATGAATCAACGTCTACAGTTTGAGGTGGCAATGATAATTTCATAGTACGCACATGTCTCAGTTGAAAACTTTGCCTCCCATCGATACTTTTAACAGTAAAACTCACCACTATTGAATCATTATCAGCTTGAGTTAAATTATCATTCGTCCACTGAATGAATATAGCTTGACTTGGACCTGATAAATTAATAGAAGTTGCTAATTGTTTATGTATTATAGTGATAGTGGAAACGTCGTCTAAAAGGGCAAAGGTTTCAATCTCAACAGAACCATTTTTCACTATTCACTATTACACTATTATAACCTTTAAAAGAACACATGTATCGTACGCAATATGGTAATTCGTTTCAGGAATTCCTTCACCAAGAGTGGGGTTAGTCTCTGTCGGAGTATCTTTTTCAGTTCCATCCTCTTCATGTAAAAGTTCGTGATGCAATTTAGAACAATTTGAAATCTTGCATGTACGTTTCTTCCGACATATAATATTATGAAATGGGGTTAGACATGAAAAACATATACGTTTGGCTGAAACAAAGGACCATCTTTCATCTACAGACATCGAATTGAATTTACTGCAAGAACTTAATTGATGATTATCATATTGACAACAAATACAATTTTATATTTTCGATCAAATGCGTCGATTACCTTTGGAACTCTAATTTGACATAATAAATTTGACTTTTTATGTAGCCAATTGGCGAATTCAAGTAATTTAACTTTTGGTTGTTCCTGCCACTGGATTTCATATGAGATCGGAGGTTTATTTAATAACTCAAGTAATAGCATTGGATTGTAGAGATGTTCAAGTTCATCTAATGATTGAATTATTGCAACAACATTTTTCACTTCATCAGCGAATTCTATCAACTTGTCAATTTGGTCACTTTTCAATGTTTCAAATTGTTTTAATTTAACGTTCATTGAGTTAATAATGTGTTCGGGACTACCATATCTAGACTTTCGCTGTATTTTCCGACATAATTAATAGGGATTGGCATTTCCGCTTAGCCTCTCCCTTCAGGCATTTCTGCAGTCTAGCCTGGTTTTCCTCGTTAGTAAAATCACAAATAAAATTTCAATTTCTATATTGATGAATAAACTGGGGCGTCGATAGGATTCCCATCAAAGACGGTAAAGATTGCCCCGTCAAAATTTTTAATAATGCGGTTTCAGTAATATTAGAATTTACCTGGTTAATACGTATCATTCCTGCCAATAAAAGTCGTGTCCCAAGAATTATATCCTTGAGCCCACTTTGCTACATTTGGTGACTCATGTATAACTAAATCGGACTTACTTTCTGCGTCTGCGTCAGCTTCTTCCTACATTTGTGCTTTCACCATTTCTAGCTGAAGATCTAATCATTCTTACTGGTTCTAGAGTTCTTATTTCTGTATGGCATGCTGTAATTCAGCGACTCGTATTCTTCATGTATAGCTTTTCTGGGAGGTGGCAGATACATCGCTTGGACTGCCCGCTCTGTGGTAGACTGGGACCGATTGGGCTGGGACTATGTCTGTCGGATTCTTCGCCGCAGGTCTTCCTTCTACCGGGGTCGTCGAGTGTCTTGTAACTTCCACCTTTGACTTTTGAACTTTGAAAGGCTGGGCTATTGGGTTTCCCATCTGTGGCTCTGTCTCCTTGCGTTGTCGGATTCTTTCACTCCATCTTAGCGGTCTGGATTTCATGTCCATATCGCTGTCCAGTAAGGCTCGAAGGACCAAATTTGTTGATTACTTTACCTGTAAATAGTAACATAAGATTCGGCTTACGAAGGACCAAATTCTTTTTATTCACACAATCTCTTTCAAAATTACATGACACGTTACTAAGTTACTACACATAGTGTATTAAAATAAAATAAAAATTAAAAATTTAAACTTAATTCAAAATAAATTTAACAGGGTGGTCAATTTGAACACTTGCTGTATTTTTTTAACCATTTTTCTTCTTGGGTTTAATATTTTTCTTTTAATAATAATAATTACTTTCTTTGGAAACGTTGTTTTGTTGTATGAAAATGTTTTGTTGTGTCAAAATAATGGTGGAACTGTCAAATTTTTCGTTAAAATAGTCGAACGTTGTTATCTTTAAGACAGACGTATTATGTGTTATGCCTAATTGTATTTAAAAAAAAACTTGATATAAAAATGCAAAAATCCAAAGTGGTGCCCATAAGAAAAAATAAAGTTGTATGTTGTATGTTTTTTTTTTTTTTTTATGATTGTGGACCTGAACAGGCTAAATAAGGCCTATCGTGCTAAAGCACTCAGGAACACTTAGGAGGATGGATAGAGGGATAATGAATTGCCAATAGATGCCTATGAACAGCTACCTTAAATTTTCTCATATCATAAGTGAGAGGAAAACAGGAACTAGGGAGATCATTCCAGAGTTTAGATGCCGTGTAGAAAAATGTGGATTGCGCCCGTTTGGTACGACAAGTGGAGATTTGTACTGCATACTGATGATGTGATTGAGCGAACCGAGTGTTTCTCGCAAAGATAGCCGGAGATGGTATCAAAGAATGTAATTCACCAGCACAATAGCCGTTGTAATAACGATAATACAAAGAAAGAACTGAAACCATCCTTCTATGCTCAAGGGACTGTATGTGAGAAGTTAAAGACGGGTCATTTATAAGCCTAATCGCTCTCTTTTGAATACGATCAACGATATCGAGAGCGTATTGGGAGCACTAACCCAAAGGTGAGAATTATATTCCAGATGAGGCCGAATTTGGGTCTTATACAGCAAAAGGAGTTGTCGAGAGGTAAAGTACTGCTTAGATCTGTACAAAAGCCTATTTTACGAGCAGCTGTTTTGGTAGCTGACAGAAGATGGTCAACCCATGAGAGATTTGAAGATACAGTCATACCCAACAGAGTAATAGAGTCTGAAAACTTAAGAACTGAGCCATTCATACTTACAACAGGAAATGATCGATCTTTTTTGGCGGACACAAGGCAACACTGAGTTTTGTTAGCATTAAATTTAACTAGATTATTGCTTCCCCATTCGAGAATACGTTGAATGTCTTTGTTGATTGAATTTGCCATTTCAGCTTTAATTTCTTGATTTGACATAGAAGGTGGATTATCACTATGAGTAGACTGAGATGAACTACAGTGAAGAGTGCTATCGTCAGCAAAGCAATGGATGGGGTTAGTTGTTGAAGAAATAAGGTCGTTTATGTACAGCAGAAAAAGTGTAGGCGCTATAACGGATCCCTGCGGTACGCCCGCGTTAATGCTAACTTCTTTTGAAAAAAAGCCATCAACTACGACACGTATTCGTCTTTCATCAAGGAAACTAGAAACCCAGTTGATGAGCGCATCATTTAACCCAAAAGAGGTGAGTTTGGCAAGTAAACACTTATGCCAAACTTGGTCAAATGCCTTTGAGATATCTAAAGCGACTACAACTGTTTCACCGGACTGCTCTACTGTATTGTTCCAAACTTGGGTCACATATGAAAGAAGATCGCCTGTTGAACGACTTTTCCTAAACCCATATTGATGGTCACTAAGGAGTTTGTTAGTTTCAAGAAACGTGAGCAGTTGCTGATTGATGGCTTTTTCCATGATTTTAGACAAAATGGAAGTGATGGCAATTGGTCTGTAATTTGAGGGATCGGTCTTATCACCTTTTTTGGGAATAGGTTGAACATTTGCTAACTTCCATGATGAAGGAAATTCCCCAGAAGATATAGAGATCGTATAGAGCTTAGATAGGACTGGTACTAGTTCGGGGGAACATTTCTTTAAGACAATAGCTGGGATACCGTCTGGGCCAGTCGCCTTATTGAGATCAAGCCTACTGATGATCGATTCCAAGAGCTTGTGCCGAAAATGAATTGGTTTCATAACGTATGAAGAAGAGTTGACTAGGGGCACATCTTTTCCAGAATCATTGAGACACGAGTTTGATGCAAACAAATCCACAAAAACGTTGGCTTTGTCTACAGAATCAGCAACTACCGATCCGTCAATAGATGTCAGGGGGGGAAATGAAGATGTTCGAAAGTTTCTACTAATGGCTTTTGCTAAAGACCAAAATTTACGACTGCCTAAAAGAGATTTTAGTTTTAGTGATGACACTTTTGCAGATATTTCTAGCACCAACGTATTCTACATGACTGTCAACCGATTTATTAGATTTCCATTTAATGTAACATTTATTTTTTAAAGATATTGCATCAGAACAAGCCTTATTGAGCCAGGGTTGGGAACGTGAATGACCTACACGGTACTGTTTTTTCGGAATGTATAACTCCATTCCCATGAGGATGACTTCAGATACTGAAAGAGCGATGTCCGAAGAAGAGGACGACTTAAAACAATATTCACGCCATGGAAAGGTTGCAAAGAAATCCCGTAAATCACTCCATCGAGCTGACTTAAAACACCACAAGGTTCTATCGGTTTTGCGAACAACAGTGGAATTAGGTACAGTAGAAATGATTTTTATTAGACAATGGTCGGAAAGACCTAAAGGCGAAAGAACGGAAGTTTTATAAACAAGAGGGTTTGATGTAAGAAAGAGATCTAGAAGATGTGGAGTATGGTTAGGGTTATCAGGGAATCTTGTGGGTTCAGAAATCATTTGTGTGAGATCACATGAAATAGCAAATGTTTCTGCACTATGACCAGCGGGATTTGTAGTAGATGAAAATTGGAGCCAATTAAAGTTATGAACATTGAAATCGCCTACAAATGAGATATCGCAAGATGGAAACTGAGACAGGAGATAGTCAACTTTCGTACTAAGGTAATCGAAGAAGTCTTGAAAGTTGCTGTCATTAGGAGACCTATAAATGCAACAGTAGAATTTCACAAAATTAGGACCAGAATGTTTAAACCAAATCACGTCAAAATTTTTATTTTCTAAGGAAGAAACCCTCTTGCAAGCAATTCGGTCCTTGATGTAGGCACATACGCCTCCTTTATATCGAAAGTTAGAGTGAAGATGGTATTGAGGAAATTGCAAGTCGGGTGACTCGGAGCTTTCCGAGGAGACTTGTGTTTCAGATAGAAACAATATATCAGGTTGTAATTGTTCAAGATGTTGGTGAATAGCATTAAGATTAGACCTGATACCGCGGATGTTGCAGTAGTGAATCAGAAAGTTGATACTTTCGATGACCGAGGTCGCTTGGGCCCTGCCCTCCCGGACATCCGAATGGGGCAGGATTTTACGTCCGGAATTTATAACCCTAGAAACCACAGCCATCTTATTTTTTAATTTGGGACTTTTAATAATTAATTGCGTCTAGGGTTGAATGGAAATTACGATGACAAATTTAAACTCCTTGTGAAAAAGTGCCTTCACAATATTTTAGTTGAAAACGCCTAGCTTTAACGGTTTCTGCTTAAAAAATTAAAAACGTAAACCGAAATTTTTATTTTTTCGCAATAATTCAAAAACAAAGGGTAACACCACTAGTTTTCTTTCAGATTATTGTTCAACATAAAAATGCGCAACTGTGTAGGTTAAACAATTTGCATGGAACATCTGTCGAGCTGCACTATTTACACCTCGCGAGGCTGCTATGTTTTATAATCATAATTTCTTATTGTTAATACCAATTCAGCAGCAATGATGGCCACAATAAGATGATAACATTAATACACAAAATGGATGATGGACACTTGCGGAGCGTATTCAGAATTGCTAACAAGATAAATTAAGTTTTAAATATATTCAGTAAGTTTTTTGAAAAACTAATTGTTAACTCGTACCTAATTATGAAAATTAATGGATATTGTAAAAAATCCGGATAGACATTTTTCCTGATTCAAGTATTAATGTTATCCTTGAAATGATTGAAAATGGCGATCTTCTACAATTGTAGTAATCGTATAAGTCAATGTTATTTATTAAAAGACTCAATGTACTTAATGGTATTAAGTTAATAAAAAAAAATAATGATATTTAAAATTCCAATTTTTTTTTGTATGGTATGAAATTTGTAAATTTCATCGGCATTCACACTTTATAACTAAAAAGTATTCGTAAAAAAAATTAAACATGCAGACTGTGTGTGACAGTTTAATCTTAATTATGCATTAGAGCATAAATGTAACAGTCTCGTGATATATACCGATTTAATAAGTGGAATTCTGCACCAATGGTGAAAGTGACCAAATTGATCTCGGGGTAACGGCCCCACCTTTTTAACTAGTATATAAACTGTACAGCTACAATAAACATCACACAAGTTCGCTGTTATTTGTATCAACAACATGGCAATTACAGTGAGTAATCACTTTTAATTCATACGGATTATTTACATCGTTCCTATTTATAAGATTTTAATACATTTTTTTTGCAGTTAGTAATTATCGCCGCTTTGGCTAGTATTGTTCATGCGGGACTAGCACCCCTTGGATACGCCGGTCATGGATACGCCGCTCATGGATACGCTGCTGCACCAGCCCTGTCATACAGCTATTCACCAGCTGTAGCTGCTCCCGCTGTCGCTTATGGCGCCCCTGCTGTAAGCTATGCCGCACCAGCTGTCAGTTATGCTGCTCCAGCAATTGCTAAAGTTGCTGCACCAGTTGCTTACGCCGCACCAGTGGCTAAAGCTATTGTAGCAGAACCTTTCGCTCCAGCAAACTACCAATTTGGATATGCCGTAAATGACCCCCACACTGGTGATTCTAAGAGCCAAGAAGAAGTTCGTCATGGTGATGTTGTACAAGGCAGCTACTCATTAGTTGAATCTGATGGAAGCAAACGTACCGTTCACTACACCGCTGATGCCCACAATGGTTTCAACGCCGTTGTGTCCAAAGAACCACTTGCAGTGAAAGCAGTTGCCCCTGCAGTAGCTGTAGCTCCAGCTGTAGCCAAAATTGCAGCACCCGCTGTTGCATATGCTGCCCCAGCAGTTGCCACCCATGCTTATGCTGCTCCAGCTTTAAGCTATGCTGCCGCTCCAGCTTTAAGCTATGCTGCCGCTCCAGCAATTGCTAAAGTTGCCGCTCCATTAGGATACGCCGCTCCAGCTGTCGCATATGGTGCCCCAGCAGTTGCCCACCACGCTTATGCCGCCCCAGCCCTTACCGCTCACGCTTATGCGGCTCCAGCTTTAAGCTATGCTGCCGCTCCAGCAATTGCTAAGGTTGCCGCTCCATTAGCATACGCCGCTCCCGCTGTTGCATACGGTGCTCCAGTTGCCAAATTCGCCCATGGATGGGCATAAATTAGACAAATCCTATATAATAAGTGTATGTAATGTAAATATTTATTAAATATTCGTTTTCAAATCTTATTTATTTTTTTATTACAACTTGGTAACTACTCGAAATTTGCGATAATTCTGATGACTTATTTTAACATAATTCTCAAAATGTGCAAATATGCACATTACGATTGTAATAAAATTACCTGAAATAATTATTAGAAATGTAAATTTTTTATTAACTTCGCTGCATTTCAGAAATTAGTTAATATGGGCAGGAATGGAGATTAAAAAATTATCACCATTTCCAAAAATTGTTATTATTTCTCGTTTGATTTACCATTTTTTTTAAATAGGTGTTGAGGATATTAAACATATTTTAGAAGGTATCGTATCGTTATTTATGTTCCGACTGTTAGGAACAAATTTAAATGAGTATACTCACAAAACGGGGTGCTTTAACAGAACATAAGAAAAATTTTTTTTTGGTTTCCGAAGATTGATAAAAACTGTTGCACTTACTTATGCATAATAAGACACATATTTATTTAAAGATACCGTAACCTCTGGTCAAATTATTCAATGAAGATCACTGCGAAAGTAATAGAAAATCTGTATGCATTTCGCTAATAATGTAAAAGCCTTTGTACCAATAACATAACACGTGACAATTTTCTATTTTAATCTTAATAATCCATTGGTTTATTAACTTTTTGTTTCTTATACGAGTATGTGTTTATTGAAAGTGAAAATCAATTATAGCTGGTTCACTCGATATATACTTAAGCAATATGACGTGTAACTTCTAGTTTACCTCCCATCACTAATTACTTGGTTATTGGTTGCTTGTTGATAGAAGACAACGCATACGTAATCCCTTTTAAAATAAATGATGAGATCCATATACAGGGTGTCCAGAAACTCTCCTGACAAACGGAAACTATACATACTAGGCATGATTTTAGGTCGATTTAACCTGAATTACCTTAATTCCTCCTAAGGGAGCTAGAGACCTTTGAAGATGGCACTGTCAAGTCACTTTTTGTAAAAGATCTCAGAAACACCGCTACGTAACAAGTTCAAACTTGGTACAGCGAGTAAGTCGATAATGACAAACCGGCCACTGAGAATACGATTTTCTTATTTCCATCAGAAGCGGTCCATTTGGAGGTAGACCTTTTTTAACGAAAATTGTTTTGATGTCAAACAGTTACTGTTGTATCACAGAGATAAAAATTTGTTACTTGTTAGTTTCCTTTAATATTATTTTTTATGTTAAAGACATAAGTAAAACACATATTTTATGAATCATGATGTTTGTTTGTTGATTGATCACAGCCAACCCGGCATTGAAAACATAGTTTAGTAATGAAACGGTATTTTCTGCCAGAAATACAAAAAGTTTAAATTTATTTATCTCGCAAACCGGATGAGATACGACTAACAGCGCATTTTGTATGGAAAATATGGTAAAGTTTCTTAATTTGATGTAAAATCCATTAAAAAATTAAAAATTAAAAATTTTCGTCCAAGTGGACCGTTTCTGATGGCAATAAGAAAATCGTGTTCTCGGTGGCAGGTTTGTAATTATCGACTTATTCGTTGTACCAAGTTAAAACTTGTCACGTAGCAGTGTTTTTGAGATACTTAACAAGAAGTGACTTGATAGTGCTATCTTCAAAGGGCTCTAGCTCTCTTAGGAGACATTTTTGGATTAAGGTAATTTAAGTTAAATCTACATAAAATCATGTGTAGTATGTGTAGTTTCCGTTTGTCAGGAGAGCTTCTGGACTCCCTGTAGGAGATATCATTAATCAAATGTAATTTACCTTTGAATTGTATTTATAGTCTTGGACAGGTGCTAACAACTAACTATGAAGTACATGTGGTTACTGTTTGTTCAACTAGCTATGATTTAAGATAATAATCATGGTGAATATACTCCTACCGATAGTGGCTACTTAGTCGAAGTGATTAGACGTTTATTATTATCAGCTAACCATATTTTGGCTAATAGGAATGCCTATTTCTGACAGTTGTGATAATCCAAATATTTTTTCATTTCAGTAGAACAGGTTGAACACGTACGAGGAAATACGGATTACATGTATGGCATTCCTGTTGACCAATTGAAAAATTTAAGACTACATATACTTTATCTACAAGGAACAAATATACAAGCAGATAGAAGGGGCCCCAGTGGAAACTTCGCGTTCGCCAGTGATAGAAAACATATACGTAAAAACGAATCTAGAAGAGCAGGTATTGGAAACAGCGACAGATAAACTCAGGTTATGGCTACATTACGTCGACGACACCTTTGTGATTTGTAGAAATTTGTAAATACTTAAACAGCATGCACCAAAAGATACAATTCACAGTGAAAATGAAGAAGTAAAAGAAACTGCTATTCCTAGACTTGCTTGTGTGCAAAAAGAGTAATGGAAACCTGGAACATACAGTATATAGAAAAAGTACGCATACAAACAGATACCTCAATGCAGAATCTCATCTCCATCCAACACAACCACTGTTGGTGGTAAAAACTTTGATAACAAAATCCAAGATCAATCAAACGCGAACGTGTGTTGTTTTTACCGCGAAAAAGCCTTTTTCCAATGAAGAAAAATGAGATATGCTACGAATTTATTACGCTTCGCATCGAAATTCAGTAGTCACGGCAGAGACATATTTGCAGCGTTATCCGGAGCGACAACAACCGAGTTTAAGGTTTTTTCGATTTATGGATGGACAGGAAATCTTACAAGCTGTGAAAATTCATTTAATTTTTATAACGAACACCTAAATACTAAGGATACATTTTTTCATTCGGTACAGGTCAATCCTTCGGTCTCAACGGGGGATACGCTTTGGATTTAATGTGTGGATTGTTTTTTTGTGCGATACAGTAATAGTTTTAGTCATCTATGATCAAAATTTGAAGGCCGATCGTTACTTAAATTTCTTAAGGAGGTTATTAACGGACTTTATGGACGACAATATTGCTCTTCAGCGTTTAAATGCAATCTGGTTCCAGCAAGAGGAAGCGCCGATGCATAATGATAAGAAAGTTAGGGAATACTTATCGTAAAGGTCCCTCAATCGAGTTATTGCTAATAATGGTAACGTACACTGACCCGCACGTTCACCCGATCTGTCTGTTCTAGACTACTATTTGTGGGGGACAATGAAAAATAAAATACTTATCTTTTTTGGGATTTTTTAATGGTGCACTTTAAATTATACAATCTAAACGTTTCGATAACACTTACAGTTATCTTCGTCAGTAGTAATGTTTGTTAAAAATTGTTAAAGATGTAGTAAACAATTTTGTCAAATTTGAAAAATTAAAACATAAACATAAGCCTGCTATTAGTATAACAGTTTGGGAAACATAAAGCCAACTCTAAAATTTTTTTTTTTTTAGTAAAGAATAACTAGGTCATAAATTAAATGAAAAATAAAATTTACAAAACGTTGTCAGCTGATCTGAATGAACTTCGCGGAAGAATTATTATCACTCTTCGACGTGACATCAGGAGAAGGGATGTCTCAATAGCAATAGCTAATATAAAAAAGCGAGCGACGTTTTTATTCAAACATTTTTTATGTCACAAATCTTTCAAACTTACATGACACGTTACTAAGTTACTAAACATAGTCTATTGAAATAAAGTAAAAATTAAAAAGTTTAGCCTAATTCAAAATAAATTTAACAAATATCCCCCAGTAATTACTTCCGTAGCGGAAATTACTTCTTAACTCCTAACACAATCAATTTTACTACTGCACTCCTAAATATGGTTTCTCATTGGTTCCTTACGTCCACCACATGTATCCTCCCATATTTTGCTCTATGCACCTCCACGACTTCACCTTTCTGCCAACTATTCCGTGGTCCATGTGGTCTACCATGATCACTATGTCGCCTATGCTTATTGACATCTCATTAGCATATCGATTTGAACGTTTGATCAATGTTGGTACAAATTCGCGCACCCATCTTTTCCAAAAATGATCCGCCAATCGCTGAGCTGCTCACCAAGAAGAGCTTAAGTTTAGGTCGCTTTCGGTAGTGACAGTACCGGGACGTGCCACGTAATCGGGGCCTATAAGAAAATGGTTCGGCGTCAACGCTTCGTCGTCGGCCAAGTGTAGCGATAGGTGAGTCAATGGTCGCGAGTTGATTATGTTTTCGCATCCGAGCAATGCGGTGCGTAAAACGCTTTCAGTGGTACTTTGACTTTAAAAATTTCATAAAGGTTATTTTTGACTCAACGTGTTAACCTCTTCCAACTACCACCCATATGTGGTGCCAGGGCTGGATTAAATGAAAATTTTATTTTTCTAATAGCACAAAAATGAATAACGTCGTTTTTATTTAAACTTAAAATTCGCGTTTAGTTCGTTGTCTGTACCTCCTAAATTTGATCCCATGTCATAATAAATTTCGTGCGGAAAACCTCGTCTACACTCGAATTGTCGAAGACAAATTGTGAGCAGTTTCTAAGTGAATAGCTCGGGTAGCCGTGCAAGTCAAAATTACTCCGTAGTGTTTTTCATGTGTTCTTTTACTTTAACCGCTAACGGTCAGAACAGATCTACTCCCGTTTTATAAAGGGTCGAATTGGGTTTACCATTTTTTACTAGACAGTACTGACAATTTCTTTTTGTATTCCTGACTGCTTGTCTTAGTCTAGGAATCAAAAATTTTTGTCTTACACTATTAATTACTGACTTCTGTCCAGTGTTAAAATTGTTGATGATAATACTGTATTAATAATTTTGTTACATAATGAGAAGGATCAAAGATTATGGATCGAGAAGTAATTTTATTTAATTGCACTAAGCATAATAATATTATCACTAGAATATACAGGAGAAAGTGTAAAAAATTTTGTTAGTGGGAGGTACAGCTATATTGCTTCTTAAAAATGTTAATTCCTTAGCAAAATCTTCTTACTGTATCACTCTAAAACGCGTCTTTTCTGCTTCTTCGATTTCATGAGCCTGTAACTCCCTTTCAATGATTTTATTCTTTAACAAAAGTTTAAAAAACCTTTGAACATATGCTGTGCTTCTCACTAATCTCATCCATTTAGAGAATCTCGTGGGAATGAGCAACGTCTCCTGTGTATTAAGCTTCTCCATTATAACCAAGATTTTTTCGTGATCGGTGATTCTTCTTTATAGAGTGATAATGTCCAACTCCATTGTTATCCCATAGCTATGCTCGTTGTCCCATTGGTCTATTGGTAGTGCTAAAAACGATGGTCGTTCATACCAACGACTATTTGGATTTAAATTCATCTCATCTAATCTCGAGGTGGCTTCGTAAGCGACGTTGTTCTTTGACGCGACGTATCTCCAGGTCGTATGAGTAGCCAGTTCTTGGATCTCGCCTATTCTTTGAGATACCAAGACTTTAAACCGTCGGGATTCTGATCTTTTCCAGTACAGAACAGTTTTTGAATCACTACAATAAAAGGTGTCTGCTATGTGTAAATTTAGGCTATTCTTCAGGACGTCTCCCAACCTAGCACCTAATAATGCAGCTTGAAGCTCTAATCTTGGAAAAGACACGGGCTTTAAGAGTATTACTTTAGTTTTAGCGCAAACGAAAGTAATTTGTACTTCGTCATCTTCCTCGACCCTTAGGTATGCCACCGCTGCGTAGCTTCTTTCGGAAGCGTCGCAGAAGATGTGAAGATGAATGCGACTACAATTTCGATCCAGAGTAAAGTATTGTCTGGGAATTTGGAGTGTATATGTTAAATTTAAGTCGTTGACCCACTTTTGCCAAAGTTGATTTAAACTGTCAGTAAGTTCACTATCCCATCCGATTTGAGATCTCCAAATATCCTGAAGCCAAACCTTTCCCTGAATCAGAATATGCGCTAAAAAACCATGAAGATCGAATATTGACATAACTACCTTTAAAACTTCGCGTTTAGTTGGTCGTCGTAGCAATTCTAAAATATCTTTATCAATTTTATGAAATCTTGTTTGAAATTCAAAGATGTCTCTCTCTGGATTCCAAAAAATACCTACTATTTTTAAGATATCTAATTACATATTCTAAAACCGCCCTACTTATGTACGCGGATTATGTCGTCTACCATTTTCGTGGCTTCCTGAAGGCTATCAGCTCCACTCAGGCAGTCATCCATGAAATGTTCTTCCATAATACATTTAACAGCTTCGGGGTATTCGTCTTTGAAGTCTAAGATATTCAGATTTTTTACCTCTTGTCCCAAACATAGACTACAAGAAGCTCCGAAGAATACAACACCTATTTCATAGACATCTGGATCTCTGTCTCGATCCATGCCTCTCCAGAGTAGTCGTTGTGCGTGACAATCTTTTGACTTAACTTGCACTTGTGAAAACATTTCTTTAATAGGAAATCGTTTAAACTTGGTCCTTGACTCTTTGGGGCTGCATCAAAGACAATCTTCAACTTCTTGGGTTTATTTGGGTTTACAACGTCGAAGTGTGGCAAATCCCAAATTTTGTAAGATTTAATATTTACCTCCTCTGTTGGCAATTTTCAGATGTATCCCTTACTCTCCAAATCCTTGAATTTCTTGCTGTACGTCCGACCATATTCCGGGTTTCTGCCCATCTTCCCTTCAGTACACATCGACCTTCTTAAGGCATTTTATTTACTTTCTGGGAGCATTACATTGGTGTTATTCCATAAAAGTCCAGTTTCATACCTGTTTCCAACTCTTCTCATATTTTCTTACAGCATAATCTCTGCTCGTCTGCCTTTAGGTGAAAGGGGTTTATTTCTACCATTTTGAACTTCATCTACCTTGCAAACTTCTTTAACCATGTTATGTAAGTGATCTAGATCATCTTTACCTTCTGTAGAAGATCTAGTTGATAGTGGCTACTATTTTTTATTGTATTCATATAACAAACATGTCTACTAACTACCTCATCTAAAATATTACCATGAATGACCCAACCTAAAAGAGTCTTAGTCAGGGCTGGATCATTCCAAGGCCCTGTTATAGCTCACCTGTTTATCAAAAAAGGCCATTCGTCCACTGAATGAATATAGCTTGACTTGACCTGATAAAACGTGGTCTAAAAGGGCAAAGGTTTCAACCTCAACAGGGCCATTTTTCAGTGTTACGGGAATAACCTTTAAAAGAACATGTATCGTACGCAATATGGCAATTCGTTTCAGGAATTCCTTTACCAAGAGTGGGGTTAGTCTCTGTCGGAGTATCTTTTCCAGTTCCATCCTCTTTATGTAAAAGTTCGTGGTGCAATTTAGAACAATTTGAAATCTTGCATGTACGTTTCTTCCGACATTGTCGAATATTATGAAATGGGGTTAGACATGAAAAACATATACGATTGGCTGAAACAAAGGACCATCTTTCATCTACAGACATCGAACTGAATTTACCGCAAGAACTTAATTGATGATTATCATATTGACAACAAATACAATTTTTGACGTTACTACTTGACGTTAAGAGTCGTGTGCCTTTCCACGTCCCTAAAGCCAGATTTATGGTTAGATTTTCGATCAAATGCGTCGATTACCTTTGGAACTCTAATTTGACATAATAAATTTGACTTTTTATGTAGCCAATTGGCGAATTCAACTAATATAACTTTTGATTGTTCCTGCCACTGGATTTTTATACCAGATTGGAAGTTTATTTAATAACTCAAGTAATAGTATTGGATTGTAAAGGTGTTCAAGTTCATCTAATGATTGAATTATTGCAACATTTTTCACTTCATCAGCGAATTCTATCAGCTTGTCAATTTGGTCACTTTTCAATGTTTCAAATTGTTATAAGTTAACGATCATTGAGTTAATAATGTGTTCGGGACTACCATATCTAGACTGCAATAATCCAATGACTTTCGCTGTATTTTCCGACATAATTAATAGGGATTAGCATTTCCGCTTAGCCTCTTCGTTCAGACATTTCTGCAGCCTAGCCAGGTTTTCCTGGTTAGTAAAATCGCAAATCAAATTTGAATTTCTATATTGATGAATAAACTGGGGCCAGTCGATAGGATTCCCATCAAAGACAGGTAAATCTGTCGGTAAAGATTGGCCCGTCAAAATTTCTAATAATGTGGGTTCAGTAATATTAGGATTTACTTGGTTAATACGTATCATTCCTGCCAATAGGAGTCGTGTCCCAAGGATTATATCCTTGAGCCTACTTTGCTACATTTGGTGACTCATGCATAACTAAATCGGACTTACTTTCTGCGTCTGCGTCAGCTTCTTCCTACATTTGTGCCTTCACCAATTCTAGCTGAAGATCTAATCATTCTTGCTGGTTCTACAGTTCTTATTTCTGTATGGCATGCTGTAATTTCGCGACTCGTATTCTTCATGTGTAGCTTTTATGGAAGGTGGCAGGTACATCGCTTGGACTGCCTGCTCTATGGTAGACTGGGACCGATTGGGCTGGGACTATGTCCGTCGGGTTTTGTAACCGCTACCTTTGACTTTTGAACTTTCAAAGGCTGGGCTATTGGGTTTCCTATCTGTGGCTCCGTCTCCTTGCGTTGTCGGAAATCTTTCACTCCGTCTTAGCGGTTCGGATTTCATGTCCATAGCGCTGTCCAGTAAGGCTCGAAGGACCAAGTTTGTTGATTACTTTACCTGTAAATAGTAACATAAGATTCGGCTTACGAAGGACCAAATTCTTTTTATTCACACAATCTCTTTCAAACTTACATGACACGTTACTAAGTTACTACACATAGTCTATTAAAATAAAATAAAAATGAAAAATTTAAGCTTAGTTCAAAATAAATTTAACAGGGTGGTCAATTTGAACACTTGCTGTAATTTTTTTACCATGTTTCTTCTTGGGTTTAATATTTTTCTTTTAATAATAATAATTACTTTCTTTGGAAACTTGGTTTTGTTGTGTCAAAACAATGGTGGAACTGTCAAATTTTTCGTTAAAATAATCGAACGTTATCTTTAAGACAAACCTATTATGTGTGATACCTAATTGTATTTAAAAAAAAACTTGATATAAAAATGCAAAAATCCAAAGTGGTGCCCATAAGAAAAAATAAAGTTGTATGTTGTATGTTTTGCGTCTAGGGTTCAATGGAAATTACGATGACAAATTTAGATTCCTTGTGAAAAAGTGCCTTCACAATATTTTAGTTGAAAACGCCTAGCTTTAACGGTTTCTGCTTAAAAAAATAAAAACGTAAACCGAAATTTTTAGTTTTTCGCAATAATTCAAAAACAAAGGGCGACACCACTAATTTTCTTTCAGATTATTGTTCAACATAAAAATGCGCAACTGTGTAGGTTAAACAATTTGCATGGAACAACTGTCGAGCTGCACTATTTACACCTCGCGAGGCTGCTATGTTTTATAATCATAATTTCTTATTGTTAATACCAATTCAGCAGCAATGATGGCCACAATAAGATGATAACATGAATACACAAAATGGATGATCTAGGACACTTGCGGAGCGTATTCAGAATTGCTAACAAGATAAATTAAGTTTTAAAAATATTCAGTAAGTTTTTTGAAAAACTAATTGTTAACTCGTATCTAATTATGAAAATTAATGGATATTGTAAAATATCCGGCTAGACATTTTTCCTGATTCAAGTGTTCTGTATCCTTGAAATTAATGAGAAGGGCGAGCTTACTAATATTGTAGTAATCGTGTAAGTCAATGTTATTTATTAAGAGACTCAATTTTCTTAATGGTATTAATTAATAAACAAAATGATGATATTTAAAATTCCTATTTTATTTTGTATGGTATGAAATTTGTACCTTGCATCAGCATTCACACTTTATAACTAAAAGGTATTCGTAAAAAAAATTAAACACATGCAGACTGTGTGTGACAATTTAATCTTAATTATGCAGTAGAGAATAAATGTAACAGTCTCGTGATATATACCGATTTAATAAGAGGAATTCTGCACCAATGGTGAAAGTGACCAAATTGATCTCGGGGTAACGGCCCTACCTTTTTAACTAGTATATAAACTGTACAGCTACAATAAACATCACACAAGTTCGCTGTTATTTGTATCAACAACAACATGGCAATTACAGTGAGTAACCACTTTTAATTCATACGGATTATTTACATCGTTCCTATTTATAAGATTTTAATACATTTTTTTTGCAGTTAGTAATTATCGCCGCTTTGGCTAGTATTGTTCATGCGGGACTAGCACCCCTTGGATACGCCGGTCATGGATACGCCGCTCATGGATACGCTGCTGCACCAGCCCTGTCATACAGCTATTCACCAGCTGTAGCTGCTCCCGCTGTCGCTTATGGCGCCCCTGCTGTAAGCTACGCCGCTCCAGCCGTCAGTTATGCAGCCCCTGCTATTGCTAAAGTTGCCGCCCCAGTTGCATACGCCGCACCAGTGGCTAAAGCTATTGTAGCAGAACCTTTCGCTCCAGCAAACTACCAATTTGGATATGCCGTAAATGATCCCCACACTGGTGATTCTAAGAGCCAAGAAGAAGTTCGTCATGGTGATGTTGTACAAGGCAGCTACTCATTAGTTGAATCTGATGGAAGCAAACGTACCGTTCACTACACTGCTGATGACCACAATGGTTTCAACGCCGTTGTGTCCAAAGAACCACTTGCAGTCAAAGCAGTTGCCCCTGCAGTAGCTGTAGCTCCAACTGTAGCCAAAATTGCAGCACCAGCTGTTGCATATGCTGCCCCAGCAGTTGCCACCCATGCTTATGCTGCTCCAGCTTTAAGCTATGCTGCCGCTCCAGCTTTAAGCTATGCTGCCGCTCCAGCAATTGCTAAAGTTGCCGCTCCATTAGGATACGCCGCTCCCGCTGTCGCATATGGTGCCCCAGCAGTTGCCCACCATGCTTATACCGCCCCAGCCCTATCAGCTCACGCTTATGCTGCTCCCGCTTTAAGCTATGCTGCCGCTCCAGCAATTGCTAAGGTTGCCGCTCCATTAGCATACGGCGCTCCCGCTGTTGCATATGGTGCTCCAGTTGCCAAATTCGCCCATGGATGGGCATAAATTAGACAAATCCTTTATAATAAGTGTATATAATGTAAATATTTATTAAATATTCGTTTTCAAATCTTATTTATTCTTTTATTACAGCTTGGTAACTACTCGAAATTTGCGACAATTCTGATATATTTGACTTATTTTAACGTAATCCTCAAAATGTGAAAATTTGCACATAACAATTTTAATTAAATTACCTGAAAGAATTATTAGAAATGTAAATTTTTTTATTAACTTCGCTACATTTCAGAAATTAGTTAATATGGGGTGCTTTAACAAAACATAAGAAAAAAATTATTTTTGGTTTCTGAAGATTGATAAAAACTGAAGTTGCACTTAAGTCTATGTATCATACGATATTCATACTTATGGATAAGACACATACTTATTTAAAGATACCTTAACCTCTGGTCAAATTATTCAATTCAGAACATCGCTATAAAAGTAATAGAAAACCTGTATAGTACATTGATATTAGCATGATTAGAAAAAAAAATTATAAAGTTTTGCTATTTGGAGATTATACGCGCCAAAGGGATAGTTTTCGGAATCAAAACAGTTCCCAAGTTAGAAAAACCGCCCTTAATGCGCAATAAGTTAGTTTTTGGAGTTTTTATATTTACGACATATATTCCTTATAAAATTCTCTACAAAAAAGGGTCTTTTACTTATTTCATTTTATCCAAGGCATTTCGAGCATTGAGCAATCGAAGTCGGCACTTGCTTTCAGCGTATATTAAATAATACGAATCTGAACTTACAATTTAAAAATGATTTTAATTTAATGTTTATAAACACGTTTAGACGTTCAAATTGAGATACAAAAGTATCGTAGTATATAGCCAGAGTTTTGAAAGGTATCTTAAAATAAACTATTTTGAGATAAGCCACATTGAGAGATCAACAGCTAGTTGTCAACACTGGCAGCGGCGCCGTTTTATCGCCATCGCACATGCATGGTGTCATTGATGACGTGCAATGGTTTTTGTTTGGCGTTTAATTTATGTGCTATAACAATTGCGTTATTAGTTAGTGTATTTTAAACCAAGACAAATAATATTACAACCTGAAGGACCAATAATAATTGTGCTTTTAATAACAATACCGTTTTAAAAATCATAAGTGGACGTATTATGGCGTCAACAAGTCGTTGTGTGATTTGTAAAAAATCACTACCAGAGAGTGAAACGATGCAAGTCAAAAAAGGTTTGATGAATTTGGTTTCAAAATTATGGTTGTAGTATTTAGAATTAGTGACTATTGTAATCCATTTTATTCAGGCGGAACGCACGGGAATTGGGAATTTCATTTGCGCCACCCTAGAGCAATGCTTCCAATTTTTCATGCGACTGGTCATTTTCCATATGCGAAGTCATGTCAGATTTATCTTCAGGAAATGGATTGTCTTGATCAGAAAATAATTAATGAGGAATATGAGCAATTTACATAGCAGGGTTTTTTTAAGATTCGCCGTTCAGAAAAGCATTGGTCCGGAATTTGGGCAGATATTACCATTGAGCAAACGCTCGTGAGAGACATTGAAAAGTATTGGTGATCTGACTCATGGAAGAGGTTTTTCAGAAAGTGTTCTAAATAAATGGATTCTTGGAATGCATCTACTCACCATGTATGCGAAGCTCTGTAAATATATTCCAATATCATACCTGTCGTTGCAGACCAGCATCTAGAAATGCGAGACTCAAGAATACAAACAGATGAACAAGATTGTCGAAAATTTGAACAGTGGTTCCAAGAACACTCTCCGTTCATTACGACAAACAATTTTATTTCACTCTCTACTGGATTTGTTGCCGAGGAGAAAACCAATTTCTATGAAGCCAAAACTGTTGGAGAGAAAACTTTGCATTCTACCGAAGGCAGTGAATTTGGAACACTTAAATTGAAGCGTTCGAGCGTAGTAAAGACTATGACTTCATCAACTGGAAAAATTACAGTTAGTAATGGCGTTATTCAAGTCGATTCCACTAAGCTTCTCAGTGCATAAAATGCTCTGTCCATTCTCCAGAGGATTTGCGTTCTTGCTTCAAGTATAAACTCGCTTCTGTACCTTTATATTTATTTGAGAATAATGGAATAATGAGAAAGACAAAAAAATCAGCATTTTAAGTCATCTTTAATGCAATTGCGGAACGAGAAATCAACACAGAAAATTACCATTTTGTACTTGACGGTGGTTGTCTTATTCATCGCATGGTATGGCCAAAAGAAGGTACCTTTGGAGATGTTTATTCGAAGGCGCTATGGTCAAAAAATTACTGTGGTATTAGACGGCTACTGCGAAAACAGTACAAACAAAAAAATGTATCGAACGTGAAAGGCGATAACTTAAACGTACGAGCCGTGAGATATCTTACTGATCGAAGAACAAAGTAAATTTAACTAAAACGTCGTAAAGACACTTTTTCACAAGGAATCTAAATGTGTCATCGTAATTTCCATGTCAACCTAAACTTAAAAGATACAACATCCAACTTTGTTTTTTCTTATGAGCGCCATTTTGGATTTTTGGATTTTTATATCAAGTCTTTTTTCTGAATACAATGATGTGTCACACATAATAGTGCTGCCTTACATTTACGCCAAAATGTTCCAATTTTTAGAGGTTTGCTTTGGAAAGATAACATTTGATTGTTTTAACGAAAAATTTGACAGTTCCACCATTTCTTGTGTGTAATTCACGTTTGCGTTCTTCTTGCCGCTAAAATGCCTTTTTCCAATGAAGAAAAAAGAGATGCTGCAAATTTGTTACGCTTCGCTTCGAAATGCAGTGGTCACTGCAGAAACATGTTTGCAGCGTTATCCAGAGCGACAACAACCGAGTTTAAGGTTTTTTCGATTTATGGATGGACAGGTAATCTTACAAGCTGTGAAAATTCATTTTATTTTTATAACGAACACCTATATACTAAGGATACATTTTTTCATTGGGTACAAATCAATCCTTCTTTCTCAACGAGTGAGGTTGCAGATCACCTAGGTTTATCACACCAAAACGTTTGGAGACTACTCAAGAGGCATACGTGTAGGCCTTACGCAAACCATGTTTCCTAAGTGCTTCATCCAGGAGATAGTGGTCAACGTGTAGCTTTTTGCACGTCCCTGATAAATCACCTACAAAACAATCAGAATTTCCTTGATAATGTCATATAGTCTGATGAGTGCACTAGTGCAGGAATGTTTAGTATGCACAATGATCATAACTGGTCAGTTAAGAAACCACCAGTTTCAAGAACGGCGACCGCACATACGATTTGGATTTAACGTGTGGGTTGGTTTTTTGGGCGATACAGTAATAGGTTCATTCATCTGTGATGAAAATTTAAAGGCCGATCATTACTCCCGTTCCTTAAGGACGTTTTTAGCGGACTCTATGGACGATAATATTGCTCCTCGGCGTTTAAATGCAACCTGGTTCCAGCATAATGCTAAGAAAGTTAGGGAATACTTATCGTAAATGTTCCCTAAGCGAGTTATTGCTAATAATGGTAACTTACACTGGCCAGCACGGTCACCTGATCTGTCTCTTTTAGACTACTATTTGTGGGAGACAATGAAAAATAAAATTTATAAAACGTTGTCAGCTGATCTGAATGAACTTCACGGAAAAATTATTATAACTCTTAGACATGACATCAGGAGAAGGGATGTCTCAAGAGCAATAGCTAATATAAGAAAGCGAACGACGTTGTGCCTTGAAGCGGAGGGTGGTCATTTTGGATACTTGCTGTAATTTTTTTCACATTTTTTCTTCTTGTGTTCCATATTTTTCTTTTAATAATAATAATAATTTTCTTTGGAAATTTTGTTTTGTTGTGTCCAAATCATGGTGAAACTGTCAAATTTTTCGTTAAAACTATCGAACGTTGTTATCTTTAAGACAAAACTATCATGTGTGATACATCATGTATTTTAAAAAAACTTGATATAAAAATGCAAAAATCCAAAATGGTGTCCATAAGAAAAACCAAAGTTGGATGTTGTATCTTTTGGGTTACGATGACAGATTCCTTGTGAAAAACTGCCTTCACAATGTTTTAGTGGAAAATGTCTAGCTTTAATGGTTTCTGCTTAAAAAAATAAAAACGAAAACCGAAATTTTTATTTTTTTGCAATAATTCAAAAACAAAAGATGACACCTCTAATTTTTTTTCAGATTATTGTTCAACATAAAAATGCCGATTGTTTACCTTTAAAAATAAGCAAGATCACATGCAGGCTCTCGAAAAACGGACACCCTTGCCTTAAAGTAAACCGTTTTCATAATACACAGGGTTAAATAGTTATAATTGAAATAATTACAATTTCAGTTTGAAATGACTATAAAAATTGTTCAAAATGGCCGCCATTCTTCTCAAGACATAGCCTGGCTCTTCTTAAGAGAGATCTAGTTGCCCTACGTAACATATCGTTATTACTGCGAATTAGATCGGTTGCCTCAACAATGCGTCTTCTAAGATCCTCAACAGTTTCAGATGGTGTTTGGTAAACCATATTTTTCATGTGACCCGACGAATAATTATCTAAGCATGTATTGTCAGGAGAACTTGGTGGCCAGGGGTGTTGTTCTCCCCTACCAATTATACGTGCTTCAAGCCGTTGATTTTAAAATTTCGTTACGAATGTAGCGCGCTAGGGTACCGTCGTGGTACTACCATATACCTTGTCTCATGGCTAAAGGGACATTGTCTAACAAATTTCCTAGATAATGTTCTAGAAAAGTTAAATATGTGTCTGCGGTTAAATGTCAAGAACGAATCGGCCAATGAGCATGTTAGCAATAATTTCACACCAAACATTCACTGAAAACCTATGTTGATGATTGGATTATGTGCTTTCATGTGTATTCTCGAAATTCCATAAATGGCTATTCTTTCTAGGCTCATCCGTAAACAAAATTTTATTAACCATTTGTCGATTCTCAATTATCCAGCAGCAAAATTTCATGCGTTTGGGGAAATCTGTGGACAAGGGAGCTTGAATAGGCTTAATATGGAATTGATGAAGACCATGACGTTTCAATGTTTCAATGCTGGGATTATTGTCAATTTCTCGAAGTATATTCTCCTCATTTTCCAGTGCTTGTACTATTGGATGTTCAGTCAATGGCTTCGTGAAAGTTCCGTATTGGCGTGGGTCGTTTTAGAAAACTCCTCGGTCTGAGTTTCCGTCGCGAAAACCATAAATGTAATAGATACCGGCATACTCTTACGTTGTATACCTCAACATTTCAAACAGGGCCAATCAGTACAACTAGATAAATCAACTATAGCGTTTGACAACTAAATAAAGTCGTCTTCATAGTTAGTATAGGCATATTAGGCCTAATTTTGGCCCGAGACGTAAAAAATTATTAGAAAGCTGATTCCTATGGATATGTTCCTTAGGTCCCTCAATATTCCTCCAGAAAAATCGACAAAAATCTGACATCGGCAACCTCTTTAAATTTTTAAAAAATGACCGCATCCTGATTTTTTAAAAAATGACCGCATCCTGATTTTTTTAAAATGGCATTTCTCGGGAACGGATAGTCATAAAAAACACCCGATTAGTACTAAAATGCGTGTTTCTTGCAGGAGAACCAGTTAGAACCATATACTTACAATAAAACTCAGATTTCATAAAAAAAAATTTTTTTTTAAAACAAATTTTTCTTGAGGCATTAAATTTTTTTCTATAAACATGTCAAGCTAATGATGTGTGAAATGTTTTAGAGGGAATATAAAAGCCCTCCGCTTTGAGTCGGGCTTTTAACATTCCCGCGAGCCATAATCTTCTGATTATGCCCTTAATACATAAATATCTATTATTAACACATTTAACCTTAAAATATGATCTCATCTGAAAATAAAAACAAATGACGAAAATAGAATGTCTCTATGTATTTCCAATCCCGAGTTATCACCATTTCAAAGACTCCAAGATGGCGACTTTTTAGAGGATAATAGTAGTTTACCGGAAATGTGAGTTACAGTTAGAAAAAAATGTTTTAACCTATTCTTTAATGCAAATCTTAAATTGTAGCGTAAACAGGAATTTTATATGACTGTCCGTTCCGCAGTAATGGCCATTTTAGGGAATTCCAATATGGCGGTCGTTGTTAAGGGTGTTCTTGACTTTTATTCTAAAAATGTCATTGTAGTTTATTCTCCTACATGAACAATGTGTTTTAGTGCAAACGGCGTGATTATATGAGAGTCCGTTCTCGAAAATAGTTATTTTGAAAAAAATCAAGGTGCGGTCATTTTCTCAAAATTTAAGGACGTCCCCATGTCAGATTTTTGGCGATTTTTCTGGAGTAGGTCAATGGGACTCAAGGAACATATTCCAGAGGGACCCTAATTTGCCTATACAAAGTATATCGTCGTTTAGATTTTAAATTGAAATTGTAATTATTTGAATTGCAACAATTTAACCCTATGTATTATGAAAACCGTTTACTTTAAGCCGAAACCGTATTAACACTTTTTACTCTATTTGGAATGAAAATTACGTATACTAAGTAGTGACATTATGACATGAGACCCTATATATATATATATATATATATATATATATATATATATATATATATATATATATATATATATATATATATATATATATATATATATATATATATATATATATATGATGATGATAGTGTAGTGATAGTATGATTGAGTGTGAGTGATAGTGTGAGTTGAGTGTGTGTGAGTGTGAGTGTGGGTGTGAGGGTGTGAGTGTGAGTGTGAGTGGTGTGAGTGTGAGTTGAGGTGTGTGAGCGTGAGTGTGAGTGTGAGTGTCAGTGTGAGTGTGTGAGTGTGAGTGTGAGTGTGAGTGTGAGTGTGAGTGTGGTGTGAGTGTGAGTGTGAATGTGAGTGAGTGTGAGTTTGTGAGTGTGAGTGTGAGTGACTGTGAGTGTGAGTGTGAGGTGTGAGTGTGGTGGTGTGAGGTGAGTGTGAGGTGGTGTGAGTGTGAGTGTGAGGTGTGAGTGTGAGTGAGTGTGGTGAGTGTGAGTGTGGGTGGTGAGTGTGAGTGTGAGTGTGAGTGTGGAGTGTGAGTGTGAGTGTGAGTGTGAGTGTGAGTGTGAGTGTGAGGTGGGATGGGTGTGAGTGTGAGTGTGAGGTGGTGAGTGTGAGTGTGAGTGTGAGTGGTGTGGTGGTGTGAGTGTGAGTGTGAGTGTGAGTGTGAGTGTGAGTGTGAGTGTGATGATGGGTGTGAGTGTGAGTGTGAGTGTGAGTGTGAGGTGTGAGTGTGAGGTGTGAGTGTGGAGTGTGAGTGTGAGGAGTGTGAGTGTGAGGTGGTGTGAGGTGAGGTGAGTGTGAGTGTGAGTGTGAGTGTGAGTGTGAGTGTGAGTGTGAGGTGGAGTGAGGTGTGAGTGTGAGTGTGAGTGTGAGTGTGAGTGTGAGGTGAGTGAGTGTGAGTGTGAGTGTGGTGAGTGTGAGTGTGAGGTGAGGTGGTGAGGTGTGAGTGTGAGAGTGTGAGTGTGAGTGAGTGTGGAGTGAGTGTGGAGTGTGAGGTGGGTGAGTGTGAGTGGGTGTGAGGTGTGAGGTGAGTGTGAGTGTGAGTGTGAGGTGTGAGTGTGTGAGTGTGAGGTGGTGGAGTGTGAGTGTGAGTGTGAGTGTGAGTGTGAGTGTGAGTGTGAGTGTGAGTGTGAGGGTGTGAGGGAGTGTGAGTGTGGGTGAGTGTGAGGTGTGAGTGTGAGGTGTGAGTGTGAGTGTGAGTGTGAGTGTGAGTGTGAGTGAGTGTGAGGGTGGAGTGAGTGTGAGTGTGAGTGTGAGTGTGAGGTGGTGGAGTGTGAGTGGTGAGGGTGTGAGTGTGAGTGTGAG
>JARFJB010000618.1:797500-862500 GCA_036346205.1 Vesta saturnalis | reverse complement strand
TGGGTGTGAGTGTGAGTGTGAGTGTGGTAGTGAGTGTGAGTGTGAGTGTGAGTGTGGTGTGAGTGTGAGTGTGAGTGAGTGGGTGGTGGTGAGTGTGAGTGGAGTGTGAGTGTGGTGTGAGTGTGAGTGTGAGTGTGAGTGTGAGTGTGGTGTGAGTGTGAGTGTGGTGTGAGTGTGAGTGTGAGTGTGAGTGGAGTGTGAGTGTGAGGTGTGAGTGTGAGTGGAGGTGAGTGTGAGTGTGAGTGTGAGTGTGAGTGTGTGAGTGTGAGTGGTGAGGTGTGAGTGTGAGTGTGAGTGTGGAGTGGTGAGTGTGGTTGAGTGTGAGTGTGAGTGTGAGGTGGTGTGGTGAGTGTGAGTGTGAGTGTGAGTGTGAGTGTGGTGTGAGTGTGAGTGTGGTGTGAGTGTGAGTGTGAGTGTGAGTGTGAGTGTGAGTGTGAGGTGTGGTGAGTGTGAGTGGTGGGTGTGAGTGTGGTGAGTGTGGTGTGAGTGTGGAGTGTGGTGAGTGTGAGGTGTGAGTGTGAGTGTGAGGTGTGAGTGTGAGTGTGAGTGTGGTGTGGAGTGTGAGTGTGAGTGTGGTGTGAGTGTGGGTGAGTGTGAGTGTGTGTGAGTGTGAGGTGTAAGTGTGAGTGTGGTGAGTGTGAATGTAGTGTGAGTGTGCGTGTGAGTGTGGTGTGAGGTGTGGTGTGAGTGTGAGTGTGGGAGTGTGAGTGTGAGTGTGAGTGTGGTGTGAGTGTGGGTGTGTGTGGTGTGGGTGTGTATGTGTGTGTGTGTGTGTGTGTGTGTGTGGGTGTGTGTGTGTGTGTACGTAGTGAAATCATTGCTGTGAATGAAGAGGCGTGGAATGCTCGAGCAGAAGGAATGAAACATGTTTATTTCCCTTCCTTTCCAAAATAAATAGCAAAATAGATAACAACTTTATTAATATCGATACTTAGTAAATAAACTAATTGTATTCAGTAATGATAAAAGAAACTGTTTCATTTCGATTTTCTTCTCTTCTCCTTCGTTTCTGAGCTGTATTTCGTCTCACATAAGTTGTTATTTTATTCAAACAAAACCATTCATATATACTTTTCGATGTAAAGCTTGTTATCAGTACACAAATTATGTAAAACGATAACTTATCATAAATCAAGATGTAATAAACGGAATCTAAATCCAAGTGTAACAATAATTGTCAAATTCATCTTTTGTAACTCAAATTTATTATCGTAAGTGGGTGGGTAGCAAAAAGTTTTCGATGACACTCTTACTATTTGTTTCCCAAAATCATTATACGGTGCCTATAACCCTACAAGAATGGGATATGCCCCATCGCCAAGGGGATGGTATCTCTCCCCAGAATGTAACGTGCCAATTTTTGGCTATCGTTATCTTAATGCAAGTTTTTGGATTTGTGTTATCATTTGTAGGTATATTTACATTATTTTTGTGTATTTAGACATCTTGTAGCGTTTTTATTCCAATAATTAAATTTTAGTGGATATTTTAATGTTTTGTTCCAAGTGTATATAATGACGAATAACAGTATATATTTGTATCGTCTTTAATGGGTAATAAACAACATCAATTTTTTTGTTTTATGCGCAGCGCGAAGCTGATATCATTTTTTTTCTATCCGTGCATATCGTACTTTAATTTGACTTCCCTGCATAAGGTGTACAACTGCTTTTAATTGCATGTTTGTATTCATTTATTATATCTAATAGGGAAAAACTCACTCCCCTTGCATTAAGGAAATTTCGTATCGTTTATAATTGAAGATATATGGTTTTATTTCACGTTGGCGGAAGCGTCGTTGATGTAATTTCTTGTCTTGAAGAAAACTTTGAATTGGAGGTACCTTTTGTGTTTGTGTCACTAAATATGGTTACCGGCAACGTTGCGCCTACTGTTTAGTTAGTTATACCCTCTCTAGTAGTCACGTATCTGTGCTGGTTGCCCTGGGTCGAGAATACATTACGTTTTCCTTTACATTATTAAGAAGTTATGGAAGTTTCCTTACTTGATCTTATGCCTTATCGTATCGTCAAGAAATTGAGTTCTCGACAGAAATTCATTTCAATATAATGTATTAACTTTATGTGTTTAGTATAACAAGCACGTATCCTTTTTAGTGCAAATTACGTTTTTATTAAGTGGACAAATTAGATGAATTTATTTACGAACATTAAAGTAAAGCTGTTCTAATATTATTTCGGAAAATTTAATACTGTTGTAATGAAAAGAAAACAGCTCACTTCGGTTAATGTTCTCTAAGATAAAGACATTTTAGTGCATAACGTTACAACAGTAGTATTTTTAAATAATTCTACGTAAAGGTAGGTTGTATGTATAGATTAGGTATAGATTAAGAATTAATTTACTATAGTAATGCTTTGCGAAAAGTTAAGTACTGTTTTATTTGCTTTTATGCTGCTATTAATCAGCAGATATTATTTTGCTTTATTAAATACACAAAAAAAAGTACAGATATTGCGTTTTTTGCTAAGATTGCATGTGGTATTAAAGTAGAACTTTCTCATTTTGTTGTATTTTAATTGTTTAACCTAAAAACAAATGGCGTCTGACGATTTGCTTAACTGATTATAGCTATGGATATATTTCTACCTCCCTTGTGACGGGAGGTAGAACCTTACTGAACTAGACCGTGGTGCAAACTTACCTTTTTATATATTCCCTAACTTGGCTCCCGAGAGGGAGTAAAATTTTTATTTGTTATAACAAATGGTAGGTAAGCTTCCGGAGAGTCTTAGAATTCTGGTATCGTACATGTTACCAGGTATCTCATCAAAAGCATGAGCAAACTATTTTCACTGTCACAAATTCACTGTAGCGCCACTGCTAGAATATCGTGCTGTTCATATACCTTGCGATAATTTTCAGCACAGGTGTTCTAATGTGCCATCAACACCACCAAAACTTTGACAAACCCTGAAACTATACAATATACACGTAGAATAATACCGATACATGTAAGCGCACAATATCTATAAGGTAAAAAAATCTTTTTCAGTAACCTACCAAAATAATACAATAATATGACTTTCGCCAGAGGAAGGTGGGTTACCACTATGTTATTCATATTCTACCGGGCGGTACAAAATTCGTAAAGTCGGAACAATTTTTTGTTGCTAAAGGTGGCCAAAGAGTTTATAAAAAAAGCTGCTAGACAACGTAACCCTACCGACAAAATATAAAAAATATAAAACAAATTGTTTGTGGTGTTGGTTTCTATATTCTCAAATAAAAGATGCGGCAAGGGATGAATCGGCTTAGAACTTAATTTAATTTTGTTCTATCAACTATTCATCCATTCCTCCCTTTATTTGAGAAGATAAAAAGAAATATAAAAAACATAAATTCCTGAGAAAACCGCATTTTATTTCTAGGGATTACTTTCTTAACAAAATTTTATTTCCCAAAGTCGTAACCTTTACGGACTTTGATATACAATTGGTGAATATTCAGTACACAGAAAATTTAGTATCCAAACGTTTAGATCAATACCTGCACAGTGCATCTTTCTAACCTAAAGTGCTTTTTGAAGTGGAATAAATAATATAACAAATTATTTTAAATCGAAATTAAGCCTTCTTTTTTATCAAATGTAGACATCGTCGATGGATGATGAGCTTAATTAATCTATCATATTCACTTATCAGAAGCAGGTGCAACGTTTGCTCTGAACTTCACTTTCGCTACATAACTAATATCCGGGCAAGTTACCCTCGTAAAAATGTCGTCTGATGCAGGATGGTCAATGGAACAAAAACATCATTTATCGCTCTTTCATTGGAACACGTTTTTTCGTTGTAGTGTCCTCGTTTCACCCATGGAAAATGCTAATAGAAAGATACACCCTGCACTGTGGCAGAGAAACGAAGGTATTCTTTGGCATCTTTTTCAGCAGTGTTCCCCTAGTAGTCGATCTGCGAAAAAAGGGATTATGGGTAACCATGACAATGGTTCAAACATGATGGAAAAACCAATGAAAGGTGAATATGATTTTATTTTCGATTTGATTAACAAAATTATTTGGTAAGATGGAATGATAACAAATGTGTCATGACGGCGACAAATTTTTATCTTAATGAGCCATTGACTTCTTTGCCAACGTCTAATCGAACTAACTTTGAAATCGAAACTGTCAGTTGCACAGCCAGCATTGATCAACAAATACAACTCGTGTGTGCGTAGTGTAGATGATCATTACTAGCTGTTGGACAACTGCATATACCCTTGTTAGGAAAAAATGGTATTGGTGTCTCCTTACATGAGTGCTAGATCAGTAGTTAACGCATGCCAACCTCAAAGAACAATGGAAGACAAATCACATCCCATTAAAGAATTCCGTAGAGGAAGAGCAATACCTTAAATTAGGATACGGCACGAACATTAGGAAGGGCAATTTTGAAACCTTTCGTTTCATGAACCCTGGTGAGTGAATTCTCTGATTTGGTAGAAAGAAATAAAATTGCTAAGCGGGAACAGCAAAGACGATGGCAACAATCCGATTGTAGCAGAAGGCCGCTGACATATTCTTCAAATTGTGACGTCACATTATGTACTAATTACTTTTCGGTATTCCATACACCATAATGTACTGTAGTATTGTTTCGTTTATGTGTTAGTAGTAATATTTCAGAAATGCAGTGTTAAAATTGACAACAGAAAAACGAAAATCAATAATGTTGGCGTTAATGGGTTTAATAGCATTAGTAGATGCCTTTTGGGGTACAATCAAAAGTAATCGCAAAAGTATCAGGTGTATTGTATTTTTTGAGAAATTATGTATCATAGTTTTCTCGTAAAGAAAGAAAGAAAGAACCTGGGTGAATATTTTTTAAATATCAGTATAACTGTAATTTGTACCAATTTTGAGCACGTTTTAGATATCTAAAGTACGCCCAGAATATCAGAGAGTAATAAATCATGTTATTAGTGAAATAGTGTCATTTTTTTGCATGGAAGTGGCAAACAGAAATCAGTAGCAAATCGGGCTAGTTGAAACGAAGATGCTGTAAATGTGCGGCTTGCAAAATATTGTGTTAAATAAAGACGGTTCAGATAAACGGCAAACAAAAGACGACACTTTAAAATTAGACTTAAGCCTGAAGATTAGACAACTCATAGACGTGCGGTTGGGATTTCAGTGTATTAAAAATTGTAGTAGATTAAACATTGAAAGGGGAAGAGTATTAAAATTTATTTTAGATGAGCTATTTCAAAATGCTGATGTTTTGATTGATATAAAATGATTATAAATGTGGTGTACATTAATTTTGTTACATTTAATATTGTCATAAAGGTAGGTTTTGGAAACAAATGCGATATGTAACTAACAATCAGTCTTTATCATCCTCATCCGATTCGGAAGAGCTGTCATCTTGTCCTATGGATATTATCACAGGATCTATAGTTTCTTCCATTGTCACATCAAGTTCCCACATACTCTGTCCTGTTTAATTACATGATCTATACACTTTTCTACATGACATTGTCTATGGCTTGCATTAAAAGCTGTCACACTTCCCTTATTTTAAAAGTCGTATTGTTACGACCTACTTCACTTTTTATTTGAGCCCAAACTAACTCTGTCAGGTTGAATTCACAGTGATATGGTTGTAATCTATGTACGGTAATTCCGCGAGAAGCACAGAGTTCATCAATAACATACTTAACAAATTATTGCTTACGCTGATTTGCTATAGCTAATAGCTATCATTTGAGCATAATTTCTTCAAATTGTTTCCGTTTTGATGTTAACCATTTGGCAATGTCTCTTTTTTTCCATGCAGTTGTTGGTAAGCGTTCGGCTTGCTAGAATGATAACTGCGTTATCCAGAACAATTACAGTTCCCCGTGGGATGTTTGCTAACATTTGTTTAAAATATTCTTCAAAAACATCAGCGTTCATATCTGCGTGATAATCCTCTGTATGTTTGGACTCAAAACACAAGTAAACCATCTTTTAAGAATCCTTTATAGCTACCTATACAGATGAACCATAACACTGAAATTAATAAAATTTTGGGAAACCGAATTAAGGCACATATACAACGTTTTTGATGGTATTCAGTGATGTAAATATTAAAAATGGCGGACAGTCGCCATTTTGTAAAATAATTTTAAATAGGATTATACG
This sequence comes from Vesta saturnalis, assembly GCA_036346205.1. Taxonomy (NCBI): domain Eukaryota; kingdom Metazoa; phylum Arthropoda; class Insecta; order Coleoptera; family Lampyridae; genus Vesta; species Vesta saturnalis. The sequence continues at coordinate 856,352 of JARFJB010000618.1, read as the reverse complement.
GCAAGTAATACCTCATTTGAAAGCTCGTTCCAAGTCCTTTTCAACGACATCAACAACATTAAATATTACTACTAATTCGTGTGTTTCAACCCAAAAACGCCAACTAATGTTTTGAGGTTTTTGGGTTGAAACTCATAAATCAGTAGTAATATTTTAATATTGTTGATGTTGTTGAAAAGACTTGCAACGAGCTTTCAAATGAGGTATTAATTTCCATTTGATCCCATTTAGAACTATTTTACAAAATAGGCGTCGTTTTGTAAAGTAATTTTACATGGAATCATATGACAAGTAATACCTCATTTGAAAGCTACGTTTCAAGGCCTTTTCAACTGCTGATCCATGAGTTTCAACCCAAAAACGCCAATTAATGTTGTGAGGTTAAAAAATGGCGGCCATTTTGTAAATAAATTTTAAATGGGATCATATGGCAAGTAATACTTCATTTGAAAGCTCGTTTCAAGTCCTTTTCAACGACGTAAATAACATTAAAATGTTACTACTGATTTATGAGTTTCAACCCAAAAAGGCCGATTATTGTTTTGAGGTTTTTGGGTTAAAACTCATAAATCAATATAATATTTTAATGCTGTTGATGTTGTTAAGAAGGACTTGGAACGAGCTTTCAAATGAGATATTACTTTCCATATTATCCCATTTAAAATTATTTTAAAATATGGCGGCAGTCCGCCATTTTTAGTGATTACGTCACTGGATGCCATCAAAAAACTTATATATGTACCGTTGTTCGATTTCCCAAAATTTTATCAATTTCAGTTTTATGGTTCACATAATAGGTTGGGAGTGGGGAGGCGGAGACTTTAGACGGGAACTGTATGTGTAACAATTAGTCATCAACCTTTTCCCAATGGAAGATTTATTCCAGTAACATATATATATATATATATATATATATATATATATATATATATATATATATATATATGTTGTATTACAACCGGTTTTTGATTTTTGATTGGTATTTAAATTTGTCATAATGACAAAAAGTGCGTTTGACACTTGTCGCAGTTGTCTCCAATAAACAAGATAAACTACCAACATAATCTTCAAATGGATTGCACCAGCACGTTTTAATTTATGTAACGTAGGTATAATAAGAATGTATTACATATACAGGGTGTCCGGAAAAATGTAGGAAACCTCTCGGATTTAGATAGAAGACGAAAAAGTAGCAGTTCCTATAATTTTTTTTCCTCCAGACCCTCACTATGGAGATGTGAGCCGCTGCAAATACGTTTTTCTTGAATAACTTCTAAGGTACTTGACAATTTAATAAAAATTCAGTATGATGGCCACTAGTAAGGGCTTGTTAAAATAGTAGCCTTGAAACGTATTTATCTTGTTTAGTTTACCAGGGATGGACTAAGTTGTACACTTTAACGCCTAAATTTTTAACACCCTGTACGATAAACATCTAACAAAAATATTTTGGGTAGTTTGAACCTTTCTATAAAAAATTTATGCTTCATTTTCATTTAATTAAAAACTTCATAAGTGGGTTCAACATGAGCTCCGTGAAATCTGATACACTCGCGAGCACCATGAATTGAGGACTGCTGTACCCGCCACAATAACCCCACATTGTTCCTTAGCACATCACAATGAAGCGTGATTCTCTGTAAAAGCTCCTCCCTAGTATCAACCGGAATACACCAAGGTTTTGAGGTGTCCCCACAGGTAAAAATCCAAGGGCGTCAGGTCGGGAGATCTAGGAGGCCAGGCGATAGGTCCACCTCTACCTATCCAAGGGTTTGGATAGACGTTATTTAAGTGTTCCCGCACAGCAACGCTAAAATGAGGTGGTGCCCCATCGTGCATAAAGTACATGTTTCGGCAGGTTTCAAGAGGTAAATGCTCTATTAAATCTTGAAAAGCGTTCTGGAGGAACTCCAAATAAAGTTGTTCATTCAATCGCGCCGGCAATACAAATGGTCCAATCAAAAAATTGCCAATGACTCTTGCCCAGATATTAATTGATTGAAACTGATGTTGATGACGCGAAACAATAGTTGCATGAGCATTTTCATCAGCTCATACGTGTGAGTTGTGTAAATTCGTGATACAATTTTTGGTAAAAGCTGCTTCTTCTGTAAAAAGAATAGTGCTAATGAAGTTTTCATTATTTCGTTGCTGATCCAATAGCCAGTTTGCGAACTGCATTCTACGAGGAAAATCTTCAGGAATCAATTCATGCACTTTTTGCAAATGATATGGGTATAACAGCTGTTCTTGAAGAACTTCATGAATTATTGTTTTCAGCTTATTAAATTGTGCGGCTAATTTGTGAGTGCTCGTTGGAGGAGTGCCATCTACAGCATTCAAAATATTTGTCTCTAATTCCACCGTATGCACTGTTCTTGTCAGACCAGCATTAGTATGTTTTTTTCTTAAACATTCCTAAAGTTATAAAGAAAGTCAATATTATTACCTTAGTAACCGAAATCACTCACCATTCTCTCCTAGACGCTGATTAACACGTTGAAATGTCTTCTGATTTGGAATAGTACGATTAGGAAATCTCTCGTGATATAATCTTCTTGCTTCCAAAGCATTGCAAGAGGCAAGACCATGTATGAGATGCATATCTGCATATTCAATAAAAGTGAATTCCATATTTCGAATAAGTTTACAATTCAAATCACCACGAAATCTAAAAATCAGTAAATTTAAAGTAAATTAATGTCGATCAATGTATCAGCGATGTGACAAATGTCAAGTTCTAAAATGCAGGTTATTTATTCATTTCGTATCATAGGAATGTTTGACATATGTTTTTTTGAGTGATAAATAAAATGAACAAGAAATAAATTATACCTCGTGGGTCAATAAACTCACTTAAGTTTGCAACATTTTTTACATAATTAATATGTTTAATTTGGTTTTTCTAATTTATTAGTAAAAGAGTGTTTTCTCCTAAAAAAAAAACTGGATTAATTTATTTAATAATTTATTAATTATGAACATTAATTCGTTTATTTTTTTGTTCTCGAAAATAGTTCATTTTATCGATATTAAACAAGTATACCTTTTTTTAGGTAAAGGTTCAAGCTACCTAAAAATATTTTTTTAGATCTTTATCATACAGGGTGTTAAAAAGTTAGGCGCTAAGGTGTACAACTTAGTCCATCCCTGGTAAACTAAACTAGCTAAATAGGTTTCAAGGATACTATTTTAAGAGGCCCTTACTAGTGGCCATCATACTGAATTTTTATTAAATTATAAGTACTTTAAAAGTTATTCAAGAAAAACTTATTTCAAGCGACGTCCTTTAGGGGCTCACATCTCCGTAGGGAGGGCCTGGAGGAAAAAAAATTATAGGAACTTGTCATGTTATTTTTTCGTCTTCTATCTGAATCCGAGATTTCCCACATTTGCCGGACACCTTGTTAGGTTACCGTAGTTTGGTTTATCTAATCTAAACTAGTTTGGATTTTTACAAATACAATAAAGTTTCGTTGAAATTTTAAATATTTATGTATTTTTGGCGCAGTTTATGTTTGGGATTAAGCCCCTAGTTCAGCCTTGGTGCAGTTCATATTACCTAATTGATGGACTTAATTACCTCGAGAGATGAGAGATAACGTTTGATGCAATTCATGTACGCTCGTTGTTTCATAAGGACTATTTTTTTTATTAATAACACATTATGGTGAGCTTAAGTGTTTTATGTTAAAGATAATCTCAAATAACAGCGTTTAGAGACTTTTACATTCTCCTGACATGTTATCATAATTTTGCTAGATTTCCATAGTCCACCTTAATCACAAATAAATTTGAATAGAATATGTGTTGCAGTTGAGTTAAAACAGGATAAACTAACGCATAATTAAAGGGATGTGTTGAAACTGCATGTCAATTATGACTGGATTGGATAATAACGTAGAAAAGTTATAAATAGATATTATGTTCATAATAAATATATTACCAATAAATTCCAATAGTGTTTAACTGTTATCTAGAATGCTTTAGTATAATTGCTTTTAAACATCATTTAAAATGTGCCCAACAAAAGAAATTTTTGCTACATTGTGTAATTATTTAATTTATTGGAATAATTAATTAAAGGCTTATTTTCTAGTTGCAGTACTTTGCTGTTAAATAGTAATGTATAACTATAAACTCACAAATCTGCAACTAGAACGATAACATTGAGTATAATATATACTCATAGACGGTAAGTTAATAATAAGAATCGTGTCAAAACTAACGGTGTAATATTTGATACATTTCATGATAGTAATCATTTACACAGTAGAAAAAATTGGCCAAATATGTAAATGTAGGAGTTTGAAATTTTTTGTGGAATGTCGTTACTCTAGACCTGTAAAATAATTGAAATGTGAGTTCTTATGTAATAAATTAAACAGTTTAAGACCAAACAGGTTTGCTGTGGTAATTGCTTCAGACATTTAACAAAATATATTGATGCATGGACTGATCAAGTGCTCTTATTTGTCCTGCTCAATTAGAACGTAAGTTTCCAAAATTAGCTGATTTTTTTTATAAAATTCCTCATAAGCATAAATTTAAGTATGGACTTACGTATACAAGAGTATTATATTTTGTTACATAAGTGTCATTTTTGTGGCAAATCTGTTCGTTTGACCGTCGCAAGGTCGGCGATAGGCCGGTGCAACCAGTGCCGCTACATCGGGCGCCGAATTTTAGGAGCGGCATTTTGACTGTGAGAATGCCTATTTTTTAGACATGTTTTATTTAGGAATATATGTAAGAAAAAGCGTTTGCTCCCAAATTTTCTTAAACATACAGAAAAACACACAAAGTTAGAAAGGTTATATTATAGGTCCAAATTGCATATTCGATGACCATTCTATTACTAACGTGCTAGCTGTTGTATTATAGACTATTCAGGAAATATATATATATATATATATATATATATATATATATATATATATATATATATATATATATATATATATTATTTCGTTATTATAAAAATCTGTTCTCTGTCCTTTAAAAACGTAACCTGTAAGAACTTATAATTCTTACGTTTCTGTCAATTCCATAAACCAGGCGATAAAAATTATCGCCCGGCAGGATTTTACCTGTTTCGACATGTTTTTCATACCCCAAATATAAAAGCAAGAAGACGAATACTTATTTAGAGTTTACGGATCACTTTAAAGGTATTTATTTATTCACAATGAGTTTATAATCAATTGTAACATGCAAAAATCGATATTTGACTCATTCGTATCGACTTCATCATTTTTGTAGTTAGTGTATTAAAAAAAATTTTGTTTGGGATGGGAAAATTAAAGACTTACCTTTACTGGTTTATTTGATACATGTCTCAATAATATAAATTTTGTAGGTGTCTATTACAATTTATGTATTTAAAAGTTTAAAATTGACGTAGCAGTGCTATCTAGGGGATTTCTACGGTTATCTGGGTGGTTTCAAAATCGCTTACCTAAAAGTTATCTGCTTCATCTGCTGATTACCACTAGAGGGCAGAGCCTGTACTAAATTTACAATCTTTATTTTCCACATTTTTACAAAATTTTAAGAATCATTTGGTAATAATGGATCTGATAACTAAAAACTTTCTTTAAGAGTGTGTGTGGTTGACCATTTTGGTGTGAAAATGAAATATTCTTACGAAATTCTCTTTTTTTAAAAGAGTCTAAAGTATTTCTATATCTTGTGAGATGTACTATTCGCTTTTCTTGGCCGGATATATGTACAGTGTGCCCAAAATTGGTCTGTGCAGTATTGCTATCTTGGAAACTATAAGAGATCGAAAGTCGCTTAAATAGTGAGTTTTAGAGAACTTTGAGCCCACTAAAACGCCATTCTGAAATCAAGGCTATCTCAAATATTTTTTCAAAATATTCGAGAAAAACTGGAAATCGACCATTTCAATTTTTAGGTATATCTCTTTTATTTGAACAGATATAAAAAAAATATGTTATACTTTGCCATTGCCACTTTTTATCCTCTAGTGATTGGCGACAGAAAAAAATTAATCCGACGTTTCGTCGCTTAGAGACCATCATCAACTTTATTTTTTCATATGGGGCGGAAATTAGCTAATGGTATAAAATAATTCCTTTTTTTATTCTAATCTAACCATGTATAACACTTAATCATAATTCGACGTTTCGACCCTCATTCTTGACATTTTCAAATATTTCTTTTTTTTATGAAACATTCTTGAAAAAATATGAAAATGTAAATTTTCACCATTAACCCTCATAATAAAATACTTATCTTTTTTGGGGTTTTTTAATGGTGGACTTTAAATTATACAATCTAAACGTTTCGATAACACTTACAGTTAAAATTGTTTACTACATCTTTAACAATTTTTAGCAAACATTACTACTGACGAAGATAACTGTAAGTGTTATCGAAACGTTTAGATTGTATAATTTAAAGTACACCCTTAAAAAAACCCAAAAAAGATAAGTTTTTTATTATGAGTGTTAATGGTGAAAGTTTACATTTTCATATTTCAGTTCTTTATGGGGAGGAAACCTATCGTTCTATCAGACAATTTGAAAAATTAAGGAAACGTAAAGCACAATTATTATCGTCACTCACTTTTTTATTACGATGCCGAGACCAAAAGATTATCCCAAAGTTTATCTATATTAAAAGAAATTTTAATAACAAGCAAGCGAATAATATTTACATAAGAACTGAAAATGCTCTTCTGCGTAATCAAATACATAGTACTAGGAAGTTATTGGATAACACCGATAAAAATCTTTTACATTTACATTTAGAAATTTCATCTATTTTGAATAAAGAAGATTGGGATAAAATTGATTCTATAACGTTTAAATCTATGAAAATAAATTTTGACATCTCATGTCAACGTCAGGAAGAAAAATTTAATAAATTATACAAACAACAAAATAATAGACCATCTATTGATTATAAAAAAACAGTTATAAACCTTTCTGATAATGTTGTTTCAGATTATGCTATTGAAGCGCTTTCTAAAGGAGGAAATTTTGCGATAACACCGCCCTTTTGAAGATAAAATTTCCAACATCGAAAACTCCATTAAATTATTACCTTTTGATGCTGCTAATGAAGTTAGATATAACACCGTTAACATATTACGTAAAACAAAACCTCCAAAGAGCAACTTATCCTTTCATCAACGACGTGCTTTACTTGATCTTAAACGCAATGAAAGTATTATAATATTAAAATCAGATAAAGGTAATGCAACTGTTATATTAAATATGAACGATTATAACACGAAGATAGAACAATTGTTGGGACCAGAAACTTATCGTGAAATACCAAAAGATCCAACAAAAAAGTTTCTTTTAAAAACTAAAGAGCTGATTAAATTATCATCTATTCCTGAAGAAATAAAAAAGAAACTATCTAACTCTGAAGCTATTTCACCAAAACTATATGGTTTACCAAAAATTCATAAACCTAATATTCCTTTAAGGCCTATTATTAGTGCAATTAATTCTCCTACATCTTCTTCTTCCAGTTCCGTCTCCTATCGGAGGTTGGAAATCATCATTGCTATTTTTACCTTGCTGATCGCAGCTCTGAACAACTCCCCTGAACTGCAGCTATACCATTCCCTTAAGTTTCGCAGCCAGGAAATTCTTCTCCGTCCTACACTTCTTTTTCCTTTGATTTTTCCCTGGACTATAAGCCTCAGTAGTGAGTATTTTTGGCCCCTCATTATATGTCCCAGATATTCTAATTTTTTCTTTTTTACAATTTTTATTATTTCACATTCTTTCCCCATTTTTAGCAATACATCTCTATTTGTCATCCTCTCTGTCCATGATATTTTCCACATTCTCCTATAGCACCACATCTCAAAAGCTTCAATGTTTTGAATGTTTTTCTGTTTTAATGTCCATGCTTCCATACCGTATAATAACGTGGAGAAAACATAGCATCGTAACATACGTATTCTCAAGTTTAAGTTAATGTCTCGGCAGCATAGAAACTTTTTCATTTTAATGAACGCTTGTCTGGCTATTTCTATTCTTGATTTAATTTCATTAGTTTGTTCGTTTGTTTCGGTAATCCATGCTCCTAGATATTTGTATAATGTGACTCTTTCAATTTGTGTATTATCGATTATCAAATTAGCGTGAACGTTAGTCTTCTTTGAAACTACCATTAACTTCGTCTTTTTAAGATGTAATTTCAGACCATAGTCGTTACTATAGGTATTTACGTTTTCAAGTAAGTGCTGTAAGTCTGTTATATTGTCTGCCACTAGAAGTGTATCGTCAGCGTAACGAATATTATTAATAATTTCTCCGTTAATGGTAATTCCAACATTTTGTTCCATTAAAGCTTCTTGACATATGGCTTCGCTATATACATTAAATAAAAGCGGAGAGAGAACACAACCCTGTCGCACTCCTCGGCAGATCTTAATCTCTTCTGTCAGTTCACTCTCAACCTTGACTTTTGCTGTTTGGTTCCAGTACAATTTTGATATTATGTTAATGTCTCGACTGTCAATATTTTTACTTTTGAGAATTTTATATTACTTTTCGTGTCGGACGTTATCAAACGCCTTTTCAAAGTCTATAAAGCACACATAAAGATCTTGATTTACATCTAGACACCTTTGCATCAATACACTTATACCAAACAGAGCTTCCCTTGTTCCCAATCCGTTCCTAAATCCCAGTTGTGTGGCACTTATATCTTCCTCAAGTTTTTTAAATGTCCTTTTATGAATTATCTTAAGAAACACTTTCAGGGTGTGACTCATTAGTGCTATAGTCCTATGTTCAGAGCACTCTTTTGCGTTGTTCTTTTTCGGAAGTGTTACAAATGTTGATAAGAGCCCCTTGTTTCGAATGATATTTGTTCTATAAATTGTGTTGAAGAGGTTTACCATTACGTCAATTGTATCTATGAGTTGTTATTACAATTCAGCTGAAATCTCATCTGGTCCTACAGACTTCCTTTTTAGTATTTTTAATGGCATATTCTACTTCACTTTTTAAAATTTTCGGACCTGTCTCATCCGTTATGATTTCAATTTCTGACCTTTCATCTTTAAACAATTCTTTCATGTATTCGGTCCATCTCTTTATCTTTTCGTTTATATCAATAATTATTTTGCAGGTTTTGTCTTTTAATGTGGAAGCTTGTTTCGGTCTTTTGGCACCTGTTATTTCTTTAATCTTTTTATGCATATTTACACATTTTCTTTCATATTCTTCTATTTCTCTACATTTTTCTAATAGCCATTTTTCTTTGGCTTCTTTGATTCTTCTTTTAATCTTTCGATTTAGTTCTTTGTGCTTTGCTTCATTCTTAGTTTTATATCCTCGTCTTTCTTCCATCGGGTTGAGAATTTCATCGGTCATCCAATCTTTTTTCTTATTGTACTTTCGAGATAAGGTGTCTTCTCCAGCTTTTAATAATGCTATTTCTATGTTTCGCCATTTGTCATGGACGTTTTCAGTGTTGTAATTTTTCTCTTTGATGTTCCTGAGATTACGGTTGACTTTTTCTTGGGTATTTATTAATATCTTGGTTTCGTTCAATCGTTTTACATCTATTGTTTGTCTATTTTCTTTGTGTTTTAATTTCTTTAATCTTATGTTTAACGTTGATACTACGGGATTATGATCTGACCCTATGTCCGTTCCGGGGTATGTTTTCGTTGATGTAGTAGAGTTTTTGAATCTGCTTCTGATTATAATATAGTCTATTTGATTCCTGACTATATTTAGATTATTATTCATAGGTGATCTCCATGTGTACAGCCTACGGTTTGGCAATTTGAACATCGTATTCATTATTACCAAGTCTTCGTTCTGACAGAATTCTATAAATCGTTCTCCTCGCTCATTTCGCTGGCTCAATCCATATTCACCGGTACATCCTTCAGTTTTAATTTTTCCAACTTTAGCGTTGAAATCTCCCATTATTATGGTGACCTCTTCTTTTGGTAGATTTTAAAACATTTTCCAGTTGTTCATAAAACTCTTCAATTTCTTCATCTTGTATGTCCGCTGTCGGTGCATGCACTTGGACTATATTAATTTTTCCTTTATTCGATTCAATCTGTATCGCTATAATTCGGTCAGAATATGGGCTAAAACTTACTACTGATTTGTTAAATCCTTTTCTACTATAATGCCAACACCATATCTATGGGTTGCGTCATCGTTTCGTGAATAGTAGAACATGCCATTTATAGTTGCACATTTACCTGAACCCGGCCACTGTACATCGCTGACACCTAGTATATTCAGCTTTATCCTTTCCATTTCTGCTGTTACATTAGCCAATTTTCCTGCTGCGTATAGGCTTTTTGCATTCCAAGTCGCAATTCTGATATTTCTCTTACTCGTTGTTAATTTCACAACTTTGTTCTCAACTGTTCCCCGGAGATCCGACTGGGGAACTTATTACTCGGAATATTTAGTATTGAACACTGCCATGATGATTTTACTAGAAATCTGTATCGATCTTTAATGCAGTGGTTTCCCGTTGCCTTCTGCATCCTTATGCCGTTCACCAAATCATGGTTCATCCGCCTTTAGATTTATCTACCTCAGGGCAAAAGAGTGCCCTACCTCTGCTGGTTCTTCCACCCACAGCCCGATGGGGACTAGCAACCCGCACGGGTCTCCTATATATAACCTTGCAAAACATCTTACATTGTTATTACAACCTCATATAGAAAAACACCCCATTACATTAAAAATTCTGCCGACTTTGTTGAAAAATGCATAATTTCAAAATTGAAGAGGGTGATATAATGGTTAGTTTTGATGTTGTTTCACTTTTACAAAAGTACTTCTAAAAGAAAAATTGAATACATTGATCATCTTTTTCCAAAGGACATAACCATTCTTTTCAGCACTGTCTTACTACAACTTATTTTCAGTGGAATAGTAAATTTTATGAACAGATTGAAGGTGAAGCAATGGGTAGTCCCCTTAGTCCTGTTACAGCTAACTTTTATATGTAAAAATTTAAAACATTAACGTTACAAAATACCCATAAAAACCTTCAGTTTGGTATAGACATGTAGATGACACATTTGTTATTTGGAGACATGGAGAAGAAGCACTGCATGAGTTTTTGGTTTCTATAAATGGTATACATCCTAGTATTCAGTTTACCATGGAAAAAGATACTAATGGAAGTTTACCATTTCTTGACATATTAATATCTAAAAATAATAATTCACTATCTTTTAAGGTTTACAGAAAGCCGACACACACTGATAGATACCTTCATAAATTATCCAACCACCACCCACGTCAAAAAATTAGTGTAATTAAATCTTTAGTAGATCGAGCAAAACGAATTTGTGACCCTGAATTTTTGAATGACGAATATAAATATTTAAGAAAATCCTTACAAGACAATGGATATTCACTTACAGATATTAATCATGTTATTACACCTTCTAGGCATAACCTTAAAGAAAAACCAGTTCTTAATGCTGGTACTGCTTTTCTTCCTTTTATAGCTAATGTTACAAATAGAATTGAAAAATCCCAATCAAATATGGCATTAGGACTATTTTTAAACCTACAAGAAGAATTAAATAACATTTAAGGTCACCTAAAGATGTGTCCAACACTTTGTCATCTTCCGGAGTGTATAAGTTATCTTGTTCATGTGGAAAAGTATACATCGGGACCAAAAACGTAGCTTTGATACAAGACGCAAAGAACATATGAGATTTTGTAGATTGGGTCAACCAGAGAGGTCTGCTGTGGCTGACCATGCCCTGAATAATCTAAATCATGACATTCAATTTCACAATATGGAAATATTGTCAAGACAAACTCACTATTATGTTCGTTTGCAACGAGAAGCTATTGAAATATGTAAACACCCGAATAATTTTAATAGACAAGAAGAAAATCTCCGTTTAAATAGGTTTTGGCATCTTATAATAAAAAAAAAAGCATAATGATACGTCTTAATTTTGATTTTAATTTTAACTTTTGGTATGTCTAGGTTTTTTGCTGTGTTTTTCCCAGACCTTGAAGCAAATACTTTACCAATTATATGTTAAATTATCACAGCACTATAGTTTAACATAAGTAGTTGAAATTAAATTAAAATTTAAAAAATTACAAAGAACGTTCTGCATTGTGCTTTTCATTGTTAATAACACTTCCAATTATTGATAAAGATTTTGTTAGATTTAACTGGGTTATTTTATTTTATTTGATGTAATGTTTGGATTTGTGAATGCTTCTATCATTTTCAAATTGAAGTTTTTCACAACTTTACACTTACATCATAACTCGATTAAATTTTGTTAAATGTGTTTTTTGGCTGGCAAATTTCATTGTTAGCTTTCGTCGTAGAGAGTGTTCTGGTTTGTCATCTTTGAGGCAGTTTAACAATATTTAATTTTTATGACCTAGTTATTCTTTACTAAAAATTTTGTAGTTGGCTTTACACGTTTCTCAAACTGTTATATTAATAGCAGGCTTATGTTTATGTTTTAATTTTTCAAATTTGACAAAATTGTTTACTACATCTTTAACAATTTTTAACAAACATTACTACTGACGAAGATAACTGTAAGTGTTATCGAAACGTTTAGATTGTATAATTTAAAGTACACCATTAAAAAACCCCAAAAAAGATAAGTATTTTATTATTCTTGAAAAAAAACTACCGAAGCAATTTATTCTGCAACCATAATTCATAATAGGACGTTTCGACTCATCAAAAGCATCATCAAGTAATCTCTTATGAGCAGTAGCTACCTATTCGTAGATAACTATTTATTAGCATATCGAAAAAGCCTTTCCAAACCTTGACAGATAAATAACTCTTTTATTAACTTTAAATGTAAGTAAACACCTAACAATACTTGAACAATTACTTCAAGTGAAAATATTTAGAAAAATGTGAAAAATCCTATTAAAACACTTAAAAATTAACTACCGCTAAATAATGAATTCGATTATTGTAAATTTCTGGTAGAAGGCTTTGATGAGTTTAAAACAATTATTGCATCATCAAGTAATCTCTTATGAACAGTAGCTACCTATTCGTAGATAACTATTTATTACGATATTGAAAAAGCCTTTCCAAAACTTGTTTTAAAAATACTTAAATGTTTACTTGGTATTCATAAATAAATTGCTCAAGCAAAGGAGTGAAAGTAATGGGGAATATTCAAAAAACACATAGTAGTTATTAGGGTATTATGTTAAATGTTACTCATTTAAACCATAAAATTATGACTAAAAAGTAATTAAAAAACATTTTTAGCAATGAATCATACATTTTACATCGCTACAATATCAAATAATTTTTATAGTGTTTCATACTAATATTAAATGTATTTTACAGGATAATTATAAAACCGACATTAGTTCTACATACTATTATTCATAATTTCGACCATTTTTTCAGTACACTTTTCATATTTTTTGCGACAGTTCTGGTTACTCGACGTATTGTATTACGATTAATATTTTCAATAATATTAATAATTCCATGTTCCACAACTTGCCTATTTTCTGGGGGATCACCACAAATTTGCAATAATCGAATGCATTATTTAGCTGTAGTTAATTTTTAAGTGTTTTAATAGGACTTTTCACATTTTTCTAAATATTTTTACTTGAAGTAAATGTATTTGTTAGGTGTTTACTTAAATTTATACTTAATAAAAGAGTTATTTATCTGTCATTGTTTAAGACGAGGTTTGGAAATGCTTTTTCGATGTCGTAATAGATAATTATCTACGAATAGGTAGCTACTGTTCATAAGAGATTACTACTTGATGATGATTTTGAAGAATCTAAACGTCCTATTATGAATTATAAGTTGAAATAAATGTACATTTGCAGAATAAATTGCTTTGATAGTTTTTTTTTTTTCGAAAATGTTTCATAAAAAAAAGGAAATATTTGAAAATGTCAAGAATGAGGGTCGAAACGTCGAATTATCATTAAGTGTTATACATAGTTGAATTTAGAATAAAAAAAGGAATCATTTTATACCATTAGCTAATTTGCGCCCCATATGAAAAAATAAAGTTGAATGATGGTCTCTAATCGACGAAACGTCGGATTAATTTTTTCTGTCGCCAATAAATAGAGGATAAAAAGTGGCAATGGCAAAGTGTAATTTATTTTTTTATATCTGTTCAAATAAATGAGATAAGCTAAAAATAAGAATTGTTGATTTTCAGTTTTTTTCGAATATTTTGAAAAATATTTGAGATTTCAAAATGGCATTTTAGTGGCCTCAAAATTCTCCAAAACTTTCTCCATTTAACCGTCTTTCGATCTCTTATAATTTCCAAGATAGCAATATTGCACAGACCAATTTTGGACACACTGTATAAAAATCGTTGTTTTCACAAAGGGGTAGGCTATCTGCCTTTCTTGAATTCACTTGTAATTTTAAATTTCTTTCAGTGTTGAGATACCAAAAATCACCAAACCGCTGTTCGCACAATTGAAAATTAACTATAGTTGTTAACGATTACCACGTAGAGCTCGCATTCAATCTACAGAGGTAAAGCAACGTTATCTGATCAAAGTACAATTACTTATCTTACCTTATTTTTAGCTCTTTTCGATTTTAGCTCTTCGCTTTGCTCTCTGATTTGCTCCTTGATTTTGGCTTGTCGGATTACTTCAATCTCTTTTGTGCTTTTCTTTCTGGCTGCTGTGGATGTTTCGTTTGTCTGGGATTAACTGTATGCTGTGCGGAAGCTAACGATTCACTCTCCCTAACCATTTTACCTTACTGATGGCTAAGTGGATCTGCATTCGCTGTTGGTGACGGCTCGACCACTTATAACCTGTGAACGTCATAGATCTACATTAACCAGGACAACTCTGATTAACTTCAGGATCTAAAGTAAAACACTTCGCCAAACCAGGTCAGAACGTGCCATTCTAGCATACGATAATATTAAGTAAACACTAAATCGTATTATACTGTGTTGTAAACTGGTTTCTATAGGATCAATACAATTTCTACAAACAAAAGTTGTGTCAATTAATAAGATCGATAAGGTTTTAATGTGATAATTACCTTTTTTGTTTGGAAAGCTGTCGTCTGCAGTTTTCGTTGGTTTGCTTAATGATCATATTCTATAAATAACTCTTAACCCACTCACTATTTTTAAATATACATGCGAATTAGAGATAACGTTAATAATTTAGTAGAGTTGCAATTATATTACTTGGATTTACTGACCGATTTACTTATACGTTCGGTCAGAGCATTCAGTGGATATATGACATTATGTTAATTATCTGGTTTGTTGATATTTAAATTGCTGCTAACGTCAATTTGTGCACTGAATAATTCCTTACCGAAAATATCCGCTTTAGGTTTGATTATTGGGGATAACATTGTAACACAACGACAAGTTTCGAATTCTAAATAGGTCTTTACCCTGAGTGCTGTGAAAAATTTTCCTTTTCAGGTAACCTTAAAAGACCCGAATTAAAAATACTCAGAAATGTTAACTTTGTCTGTCGGGAACATTATTTGTTGGTCAACTTGCCTTCGTCTGATACTAATTACACTTTGGGATATTAATTGTGATCGATATGGATATATTTATATAAAAGAAGGTTATGCTCTAGTGATAATTTGTTTTTTTTTTAATTCAAATAGTAGGATCAATATAAGTCGGTGAGATAACTAAGGGCGATCAATCGTTACGCTCGATATTTAGATTCTTTTTGTTGTAATTAATTTGGGGAAAAATTACTTTAGGTTAATATAATAACGAGTCGTCTGTGATAGATCGTGTGTATGGGACTGATATATCCTACATATATTTGTGTCAACGTTTAAATTAGACAAGGTTATTCTGGTAAATGGTGTTAATAATTTGGTTTCTTTCTTCTCCCTGGTTCAAGCTTTACAGGGCCTCTTTAATTAAATCATAATTCGTTGCCTTAAAAGCTTGTGGTGCTCAAACCATACTTACTCTTCTCATCGCTTTTACTACCAATATGTCTTTGGTTGTTCTCTAGCTAACCGAGCCAGACATCTACAGTTTATTAACACTTCAAAACCACCCACGCCATCAAAGTGCTCTGCGGTTATTTGCCCATTAGACTGAGTTTTCAGGCGCGCTCATTCAATTCCTTTTTTAGTGTTACGTGGTAGGTTAGATACGTGACACAGTCAATTACTAACTCTTAAGGTGTTGGAAAATCGTTTATTGCAAACTTGTCACTTTACCTCTCTCGAACTGTCACTTTTTCTCCCTCCAACTATCAAATTTAACCTCTCAAGGCAATTTTGTGTTAAGTAAATTTATCGAAAAGTAGTCAATTTAATTCCAATAAAAATTATATTTTTTACTAAAGTATTTATGTAACAAAACATAGAATAATGTGCTTAAAAATTTATTATAACAATTAAAACTATTAATCCTATTTATTTGTTACTTACCTGAGGATGACGATAAAACCTAAGGCAAATGTACAGATTATTGGAAGCAATGACAAATAAATGTTTGACACTTAAATAGGAAAACAATTTGCTACTCAATAACAACTTGATTTATTTAAATGTCACTGTATTTTAGGATAAGTAAATCATATTCATGTCCTAAAAAATTAAATTACAAACTGATTGTGAATAAAATAACATAAAAACCTCCGTGAAATACTTCATTCCAGCAGCGCGGTGCAGTTTACCTTGGCACTTCGCGCCTTGGTAAACTAGTACGCCCTCAGCTGTAATGAGGCTATTTCACGTTGGTGTGTAATATACTATTTCAAGTGATGACTAATCACTAAACTACAATCTTCTCTTTTTTATTTTTTTAATTTTTCCTCGCGCTGTAACGAAGTTACTTCACGTCGGTTTGTAATATACTATTTCAATTGATGACTAGTGACTAAACTACAATCTTTACTTTATTCTTTTTTTTAATTTTCTGGATGAAATCTATTTTTACCTTCCAACCTACATATACATATGTAGGTATGGAAAGTTATGCAATCGACTTTATTTTTCGCTATCGCTAAATAGACTTATTTGCTCATTTTACAACGTTTGGCCAAATTTCACCAACCTCGACCATTATGTGGGTGTGGATGTATGTTAGTGTCAACGATAATTCCAGAACGAAAATACCTACGTACTTAAAATTTTGTATTTAAGCTTGTGTTCATTTGGCTTAGAGCTGATTTTGGGAGAAATCCAGCGGCGGAGAGGGGGGTTTATTATGGACAATTTTTGGTTTTTATCAAATATTTCTAAAACAGCTGCATATTTCAAAGATATAAAAATGCCTAGATGTAGACCTTAAACATGTCGATTAATTATATTCTATGTAATTTTTTGATATGACGTGTAATTTAGCAGCCAAAAAAATGCCTAAGGTAGAATTTAAGTGTTAATTCAAATTTTTTTTATTATCTGAATAACGATTAATTTTATAAGAAAAAGTGTAGACGTATTTTTTAAATAAAATTTAATTTTACATAGACTCTCTTTATAAAGTGTTTTAATGTAAAACCAAATAAATGTAAAAATTAAATAAATATGATTGAAAATGTTAAACCTGTATTATCGGTATTCTTATAGAAGCGGGCGGCTTTGGAATTTTTTTTACGTTAACATGCATTTAGGTCTATTAATCTCTATCTGACATGAATTTTTAAACGTCATTCTGACACAGATTATTGTTTTTTTTTACAATGTTGCCTGTTTTCGTTATGAGGTATAAAAAAGAGGTTGCATAGTTATTCCAAAAAAATTGAAATTAAAATGATTTCATTTCTTATAATTTAAGTTAGCATCTAGAGGTCTATTAACCTCTGTCTGTCATGAAGTTTTAAACATCTGTTTGAAACATATTATTGTTTTTGCGTTTACAATGCTGTCTATTTTCGTAAAAACTTCTTATAAGAGAGGTTGCATAATTTTCCTAAAAAAATGTTATTCAAATTATTCGTTTCTTTTAATTTCCATTTTGTATGTTGGAAGGGCGTGTGTTGTTTCACACCAGATATCTCTATTTTTTCATCAAAATTTGAAACTTTAGATAGCAAATTCTCTGTTTACGGATGTAGCAAATTTTTAATTTGTAATGTATATTGATTGATAAGTAAGTTTTGATCTGAAAATATTATTGACGTGTGACAGAATTAGTAACAGGTGAAGTTACATCCGCACACACTAGTAACACGACTATTATTATTAATTTTTTTTATTTAAAAAAATATTCAAAATGTGTTTCCTTCTACACCTGTTGTAAAAAAGTAAATAATCACCTCTCCTAAAGGTAGGGGTTCCACAAATAGCAAGTAAATGTTTACAGCTTTTAGCAATTGTATTATTATGAAAAAATGTTTCATAATGTAAACTTTCACCATTACACATAATTGAAACACTTAGCTTTTTTGGGTTTTTAACCGTGTATTCTTTCAGAATTGTTTCTAAGAGATTTTATTACTACTGAGGACGATAACTATAAGTCTCATCAAAACGTATAAATTTATGTAAAACATAAATACAAAAATACACCATTAAAAACTTTAAAAGTTTATTGGACTTTGGTGCACAATCATAATACGTAATAAAAAAATAAGGGTTAGCTCAAGCTGACATCATTTTGACTGACTTCAGCGCCATTTGTAACGAATTGTCTTAATTCGATGCGATTTTTATCTTTCATATTCAAAAATATAAAGCGATTTAAAACAATAAGCAATTTTTTTTAAACTAAGATGGTTTATAGTTATATTTATTACAAATTGTGTAAACCTATTTTAATCAAAATTGTTAAACAAATATCGGCAAGAAGTAACACGTATTTAAAACAGAAGTTGCCTATACTATTAACAGGAACGTGACCACTCGTGTATAATTAATAATTACGTAATATATGTATAATAAAATCAGTATTAATGTGTAATTAAGAAGTTGCACAAATAAATAAAAAGCAATTTTAAAATGTTAATAGTTAACACTAGCTCAAATTCTCCTGTATAAATAGAAATATGAAGAAGCAGTAATTAGCAGTTGTGTATTAATCACAATAAGTTAATAAATCTAGATAAATTGCTCAAAGTAATGAATATTTTCTTGAACATAATTATGAATTTTTTACCCACTATTTGAAGATACTTCACAACACTTATAATTATTAATTAATATAACAACTAAGATTTATTCGAATTATTAGGAGTGTTACGTGGTATAAATTGTTGTCACCCTCCGTTCTTCTTTATATTTAGATATAAACATAAATATTTAGAACATGATAAAGATCATAGAACACTATAGATACCACACAATAGCAAATACAAGTTTTAAACAGGTGCTTAGAAAATAAAGTGAGAATAGAAATCTCAAAAAATTGAGTATACCAACAAGACGACTTTATCAACTAGATCATCTACAACCTTCATCAAAGAGTGAATATAAAAAAAACAATCTTTTGTATATTCGATACTTCATCAACAATGGCAATTATAAAGGACGAAAAGAAGGAACTTGTAAGGTACGATATGAAGATTGAATGTCGGGGCACTTGTATCACAATATGTTACAAAACATAATAAAGCTGGAGGGCGCTTATCGAGATCGTCCTGACGACCGCAGCTCCCACGCAATGATGAAATCATCCCTTAAAAGTGAACATATAATCTTTTTAGGAAGGGCAACTTTAGGCAAAGTTTCTGTTATTTTAAATTCTATTTTTTTTCGCTATAAAGTTGTCCATAAATAAAGGGTTCATGAAAATTAAAATCCTCCATAAATTTTATTTAAACAAAAATTATTAACATGTATATTTATTTATGTACTCCAATACCTGCTACAATTACATAGAAATACACTCTATATCGTTCACAGACCATACAATTTTAAATGAAACCCGTGTTTGCTATATTACTTTCTTATGTGACGTGATAATTCTAAATTTGAATGGCGTGCGAATAAGTGCCCTGCTTTATATTAAATTAAACAATATTCAAGCTACATTAGTGCATTTTTTACTAAATAAGTTGTTTTCCCGTAATGCCTGAATGATTAGCAGCCCTATTAACCACTTGCCGCATTTAATAGAACTGTCAATCGTTTACTTAAAGTCGAGTTTCATGAGGAACTGTTAGAACAATGTACTAAGTGCAACAATCTGCTCATTTCAGGAATTAAGGAAGTGTCTGGTAAAAACACTGATTTGTTATATTTTTTCTATATGTGTGAAGATAGCCAGGTCTTTTTTGAATAATGTAAGTTAAAATTGTATATAATTAGGTGTAATTAAACTTTTCGCCCTAACAGGGAATAACTTGTAGCAAAAATTCGCGGTTAACTTCACGGAGCCGCAAAGAAAGTCACTATTTTCTTATTCAGTAGTTGGACGCAATATGGTGCCGTTAAAATAAACTTTTGTCCCCTTATGGGAAAGAAGTTATTGTAAAATTACATTGACACGTCTAACTTCACACTCGTGAACTTCTGAATAAATTCTTATTACAATATTATTAATATTATATAATATTATAAATTTCTTATTGTGTGATTAGGCGCCAGTTATGCACCGCATTGCGCCACTAAAATAAAATTTTGCGCCTCTACAAGAAATAAGTTATTCCAAGAATTATATCGAGAAGGCTAACTTCATAATCATACAATCTTGCCTTGCACAATAATTAGGCACACATGCGCAATTTTACGCCCTTAAACTAAAATGTTACGCCCTCATAAGAAAGAAGTTTTTGTAAAACTATATTGATACGGCTAACCTCACAGCCGTGAATTTCCTCATAAATCGTGTCCTTCTGAAGTAATTAGACGCCCATTATGTGCCCTTTTGCGCCGTTAAAATAAAACTTTGCACCGTTATGGGAAATAAGTTACTGTAAAATTAGGTCGACACTGCTAACCTCACAGCAGTGAACTTCTGCACAGTCCAATTTTTTCTTATACAGCCTGTTTCAAAGTAAGCGACATATTTTTTTTAGCCACACTATGAGTACCACTTTCATAATATTTGGCAGTAATATGTTTCAGGACATTCTCCACATGATGGTGATCAGATCAGATCAGATTTTCAATTGGATGAATTATTTCAAAATGGCGACTTTCAATTTTTTTTAAAGTGGAGTTCAACAATTTTTTTTATTATTGATATCCTAAAAACATTCTTTTTACGATAGTTTTTCTTAAAAATTCATTTCTTTCTCTATCAATTTTAATGTAGTAGCGCATGAATATTTTACACTCGATGTTATTTTTGTCCAAATATCAGGTAGCGGTAGACACAAAAGAAGCAATTAAATTTTAATCTAGTAGTCAAACGTCAATCAATGCAATTTAGTTGTCAGTTCTTGTCAATAACAACTGTATTATTGAAGAATGTAATTGTTAATTTAAAATTAATTGATATGTTTTTAAAATGCCGTTAAGTTATACGAAAGACGAGTTAATTGATATGCTCCTAATATTTGGAAAAGCAGATGAAGATCCTTATGAAGCAGCCAGATTGTATAGAAATAAATATTCAAACAGAAAGCACCCTGAACATCAAGCATTTACTAAATTATTGGAGAGAACGCGTGAAACGGGAACTGTGGATTATAAGAAACCGGTACATGAAAACCCACCTGCTTGCAATGACGACAACGAAAACCAGGTAATGCTACACATTATTGAGAATCCCCATGTCAGTACTAGGGAGATTGCAAATTTGGTTGGAATATCACACAGTTCGGTATGGAGGATAATAAAAAAAATAAATTTCACCCATTCAGAATGCTTCTTCGCCAAGAATTAACCGCAAATGATTTTCTATTAAGAGTTAATTTTGCACGATTAGGTTTGCAACAGATAGGACAAAATAGAAACTTTTTTAACAACGTTTTATTTTCGGACGAAGCATGTTTTCGAAATGATGATGTTGTTGTAAGACATAACATGCATTATTACGATAATCTAAATCCACACTGGACCCATGAGGAGGTTGTCAACATCGATGGAGGTTAAACGTATGATGTGGAACTATAGGACAGCACATTGTTAGGTCAATATTTATTAATAGACTAACTGAAGAGAATTACCTCAATTTATTAGAAAATTAAATTCAAAATCATCTAAATGAACTTCCACAAAATATCAGAAATTATTTGTGGTGGCAACAAGATGGCGCTCCAGCACATTATGCCCTTCCAGTTAGGGAATTTTTAAATAATCGATACGAGAACCGTTGAATTGGTCGTGGAGGACCAGTTTGTTGGCTACCTAGGTCACCTGATATGTCACCACTGGACTTTTTTTCTCTGGGGGTTATTAAATCCCAGGTGTACGTCGTTGAACCAACAACTCTTGAAAATATGCAAGTGAGAATTCGTACTTGCATAAACGAAATTTCTCCGGAAATTATCCTTCGATCTATTGGCTCCATTGGACGACGTTTCAATTTATGTACTGAAAAAGAAGAAAAACATTTCGAACTATTTTTGTAAATACCTAATTTTTATTGGATGTAAATTTTTAATTTTGAGTTTCAAAAGGTACACGTTTATTACAAAATAAGGTTTAATTGTTTCTTTTGTGTCCACCGCTACTTGATATTTGGACAAAAATAACATCGAATGTAAAACATTCATGCGCTACTAGATTAAAATGTTAGTTTGCTTTTTGATAGGGAAAGAAATGGATTTTTAAGAAAAACGAAGTACTATCCTAAAAAGAATGTTTTAGGATCTCAATAATAAAAAAAATTATTGCATTCCATTAAAAAAAAATAAGTTGAAAATCGCCATTTTGAAATAATTCGTCCAATTGAAAATCTGATGTCACCATCGTATAGAGAATATCCTGAAATATATTACTGCCAAATATTTTGAAAGTAGTACCCATAGTGTGGCTAAAAAAAATATGGTGCTTACTTTGAAACAGGCTGTATAGTAATTAATCTCCAATTAAGCGCCGTTTTGCGTCGATAAAGTAAAATTTTGCCTCCTTATAGGAAGTAAGTTATTGCAAGTATTACATCGGCAGGGCTAACTGCACAGTCTTATGAATAAATTAATTTTTTCTTACGTGGTAATTAGGTACGCATTATGTGCCGTTTTATACTGTTAAATTTAGATTTTGCACCCGTATAGGACGTAAGTTATCAACAGGGCAAAATCCGCAGTCGTAAACTTCTAAAAAAATTAGCCTTTTCTTGCGCATCAATGCTAATAATGGGCAATTTTGTGTAAAACAGAGAATAATTGTTATCTAATTACTACATTATAGTGGATAAGCAACCGTATGAATTTAAAACGTAGATAGCATTAAAACTAAATAATATAGTTTATACATTAGTTCATAAGTAACTTATAACGGTAAGCATACTTAAAGAAGAACACGCGGATTGGAGTTGACTTTGGGTTAAGGTTAGTAAGAACAATGTAGAATCCAATTAAGTTGGCACCACCAATAAGTGTTGGTTAAAGTTGTCAGATGCAAAACGTCATAATCGTAAGGTTATAGATCTGTGAACAACTTAACCATAAATTATTAATGATTATTATTTATCAGTATAACATATTCTTTTGCGAGCGAAAATATCTAGTTTTGGACCGAATAAGCGCTATTTACGGAAACTTTTGGTTTACTCTTTCAATTTTAAGATATCTGCAACTGGGGCGCATCGGTTGTTTATAACGGCATATGGTGGGCTGCCTTAAGTCAGAAAAGTTGTCGTGAGTGGTGTCAAAAGTTTCAGCATGGTGAATTTGACATCGAAGACAGAGAACTTATCGGAACGCCGGAAGTACGTACACACGGAATTGGAAGCATTATTAGTCCCAAACTCAACAAGAACTTGAATTTACAATAGGAGTGTCTCAACAAGCAATTTTACATGAGAATGGTCCAAAGGCAAGGAATAAGGTTCCACATGAACTGACGTCGAGAAACGTTAAACGCCGATTTTTGACATGTGAAATGTTGCATACCAGTCATAAACGAAAGAGTTTTCCGCACCGTATAGTTGTTGATGAAAAATGGATTCGCTATAGTAATCCAAAAAGGAATAAATCTTGGGGACTGCCTGGCCATGCGTCAACATTCACAGCTAAGCCAAATATTCATGGAACAAAACTCTTGTTGTGTTTGGTGAGATCAGCTAGGTGTCTTGTATTATGAGTTGCCCAATCCGAACGAAACGATTACTGGGGCTGTATACTGTACACAGTTGATGAGATTGAGTTGATCATTCAAGGAAAAGAACACCACAAAATTATACTCCTGCATGATAAAGCTTGTCTACATGTTGCGCCGCCGGTCAAAACCTATTTGGAAATACTCAATTGAGAAGTTTTCCCTCACTTGTTTTGATCGATGGTGATGCCTGAGCAACACTTCACATCATATGAAGAAACAAAAAATTCGGTCAATTCGTGGATAGTGTCAAAAAATGAAGCAATCTTTTACACCCAATAGTATGGTCATAATGTAAGAAAAATATAATTAGATATAAAGAAGTGAAGTTTTAATAATAATTCTATAAAAATAAGAAAAAGGCATATTAACAAATAAACAGGTAAACAACATTAAATTTACACAAATCTATTAGAGTATAACAAAGATTGATTGGCGTGGGAGTACACGGCTTGGTAAAGTTAGCCATGTCGATGTAATCTTCACAAGTGCTTGTTTGTTTCTTATTATGGTGCAAACATTTAATTTTAACGGAACATAATGGGCGCCCGATTATCGTGCAAAAAAATAGATTTATTCACGGCTGTGAAGTTAGGCGTGTTGATGTAATTTTTACAATAACTAGTTTCCTATAAAGCCGCAAAATTTAATTTTAATGTCACAAACAGCTCATAGTAGACCCCTAATTATTGCGTAAGGAAAGCGGAAATTCGTGTTGTGAAGTTAACAATTTAAGCAATTAAGCAACTTGCAATAGTTGTTCCCTACAGGAACGCAAAATTTGACTTTACCTTTAAGGATATGAAGTCTTCCTGGTCGATGTAACTTTTGTAATAACTTGTTTCCTATAGGACCACAAAATTTTAGCTTAGCGGCGCAAAACTGCGCGTAATTGGCGCCTAATTAATGCATAAAAAAAATTTAAGTATGCGGAAGTTCTCGGCTGTGAAATTAACCGTGTTCTTTCTTATAAGAGCGCAAAATTTTATTTTAACGGCGCAAAATGGCGCATTAGGGGCGCCTAATTACTGCATAAAAAATTTATTTATGCGGAAGTTCACGACTATCAAATTAGCTGTGTCCGCAATTTTACAATAATTTCTTTCCTATAAGGGCACAGAATTTTTTCTAAGGACGCAAAATAGTACATAACGGGTGGATAATTATCGCACAAGAAAAGAGTAATTTATTTATAAAGTTATGAAGTTAGCCTTGTTGTAATTTTAGGAAAAACTTATTTCCTGTAGAGGTGCAAAATTTTTATTTTAGCGGCGTATACTCACGCTGTGAGTATACGCAATTCTTAATACCACCATGCATGTATACGCAATGTATGTATGTAAGCTGGAAATCCATCGCTGTGGCAGAAGGAACATAAAACGCTTGAACAGCCCGCCCTCCCTGTGAGGGAGGGAATGAAACACGTTGCTTTCCTTTCTCTCTCTTGATATAATTTCGTTTTTTTCTTAATTTATAAACATCAATTATAGTTAGTTTTTATACAGTAATATTAGTTTCGCAACAAGCAGCACTTCTTGTAAAGCACGAATTTTTGTCGTAAAATTGATAACAAAGGTATTTCTCCTCTTGTTAACTCCGTCCGTAGAAACACTGTATTATAACAGGTGTATTAAGGTAAGTGTCCACGTGACAGAAAATGCTCTCGGAGAGAAGCTACCTATAGTTTAGCTTGTATGGACACAGTTCATAGAGTAACTGTCTGAGAATGTTTGTCTAATATCAAACAGTATTCAAGTTGAGACCTGCTTGGACGTGAACACACAACATTTTGTTTGTCTCTCCAAGTTAGAACCTAGTGCGTTTTTCTTTTCTACCTACAATGACAAGTACAACTTGCACCTAAAAGTGGTCCAAAAAGGAAACTGAGAACTTAATACAGTTGTATGAAAAAAAAATTATAGAATCATAAAAATAATGAGTACAGGAATCGTGAAATGAAGGACAACATATTGCAGCAAATATCCAGAAAATTGAATTGAAGTACAAATAAAATTACATAATCTTCGAACTAATAACTATATGTACGAGGGATGGACAGTATTTGTTATCCCTAGCATAGATGGCTTTGAAATATATTGCCCCTAGTAACCGCACTTATTTTGCTATTTTATTCACAAACAAACTGCCAAATTTGATTGTTCGAGCTGTAATAGTGTCAAAGTTGTAAAAATTGAAAGTAGTGGTTGCAGGAAGATTATGGTTGGCGTGATTGGAGATTCTGCTCCTTCCTATCAACTAGTAAAAAATTGGTCTCGAGCATTCAAATGTGGCTGAACAACCAGCGAACATGCAAAAGGTGCTGGTCGGCCGCATTCTCCGTGTACTCAAGAAAGCATTGATCTTGAGATCAGAGAAGGTCGTCGATTGACAACAAGACGTGTAGTGGGCCTTTCAAATGGTACGATTGGAGCCATAATAAATGGCTATTTTGGGCTTCATAAGGTGTCAGCAAGATGGGTTACCCTAATGTTGACGGCCGAACAAAAGCGTTTGAGTCACTTCCTCAGTAGCCAAATTAGCCGTGGGTTCATCACTTCGATCCCGAGTGCATACAACAAAGTATGAAGAGGCGTCATCCATGATCTCCCCCTCCACGCAAATTTTGTGTACAGGCTTCATCGGCCAAGATAATGGCTACAGTTTTTTGGGATGCCGAAGGAATTTTGCTGCTAGATTTTTTTGGAATGTGACCACACAATCACTGGTCAATATTACGCAGCATTAGTTACAAAACTTCGTTATTGCATTAAAGTAAAAAGAAGAGGAAAACTGTCACGCAAAATTCCCTTTTATCAAGACAACGCCCCAGTTCATAAGAACCTTTTTTCTATGAATGCAATCCACGAAGCTGGGTTTGAAGTTATGGAGCATCCACCCTACTCCCCTGACTTAGCTCCCATCGATTTTTATTTATTTCCAAAACTAAAAGAAAATCTTCGGGGAACAAAATTTGAGAGCAATGACGCAGTTATGGCAGCAGTGCAGGAGTTCTTCTGTGCGAGTTTTTTAAGAAATGTGTTGCTATTCTTGAACATAGGTTGAAAAATAATGTTGTATTTTATGCTAAAGACATTGAATACTGTACATCCCTCGTATGTTTACAAAACTGCTTTTTAAAGTTGATGCTTTAATTTTTATTTCACGAGCGGCCGACCGCTGATGATGATAGCTTGGCTATTGAAACGCGTTCAGTGTTTTTTAATTTTGTGTGGTACGTGGGTGTACTTTGTTTGTTACAGATCCTGCCACAGTTCCAGTGTGCCATATTTTTCAACCAGCATTTGACGTTACTTCGCTGTTCATCGAAAGGTGTGGTTTCAATACGATGGGACCACGGTATGCCGTCAAAGTTTGTAAATTTTTGGATTCATAAAAAGTAAAGTTTACGCAACAGTATCAATTAACTTGGAAGAATACGTCATCAAATGTTGACAGCATTTCGGGAAATTACTCCTGAAATGCTCAGTAATGTACATAGGTTTCTGCAAAAACTATTTGACTTCAGCGTTCCCATAACCTAACGTTTCAGTCTTTGTCCTCGTTTATTTATAGTGATCGTAATGTGTTTTGTTAACCCGTTGCTGGAAACTGGTTAACAAATATTTAAAAGTTAAATTCCTAGTAACGTTTTAACTTCAACATGGTAGCTTGCAACATAAAAATTAATTTTCTCTGACTTAACCAAACGGTTTTATAGTTATCGTAATGGTAATTTTTTTTTTCGAAAACTTACAATAATTCAAAACGGGTACCATTTAGACCAAATGTTTGGTTATCAACGTGATCCTTAAATTCAACAAGGAATCCAAAAGTGTGTTGATATGTAGGATGTTCTATTTAAAATAACGAAGTTGGTGTGCGTTTCCGATCTATCCAGAAATCCAACAAACTTTAACCTAATTTTACAATGCAGAGAATTTGGTTCGTGAATTTTTTATTTGAAACCTTTCTTAGAAATGTCAAGAATAAGACTAGTACAGTATACTAGGCACACTGTATACATAATTTGATTGAAATTAACCTTACAGTAGAGAAATATCCAAATATGTGTGTTTTCTCCACTATTGTAATTACTAGAAAGAGATGCCCTTGGTTTGTTATTCGATTAATGGTGCACGACAAAGCTTTAAGGGACTATAAAAAAATCTTGAAAAGTATAAATTGTGACCTCAACGTGTTCCACAATAAAGAATTGATTTATAAGAAGCTGAGAAACAATGTCACGTATTCGATTAGAAGGGAAACGAAAGTATGTATTGAACTTGTATTCAAATTAAATTTTAACGATTAAAAAAGTGTAGACGTATACTTAAACAGCTTGATATTTACAATAAGCAATCAGTTATAAGTATAGTGTCAAAGATGATGAATTAAATAAATAGTAGTTGCATTTGTTGTTAACAGTACCTATTGATCGTGACATCTTGGAGTAATTTGACTAATGCCATCCATCAACATGTTCAAAATTGGTTGGATTTGATCTCTGTATGCAATGCTGATGTACAAAATATTATTCTTATATAAAATCAAACAACTATGGAATGGATAACTTAAATACGTTACTCATGTATTACTCATTGAATTAATATTTCTTTCTTATCTTTGAAACAAGTTATGTCCGATTCTGAAAGTTAATGCACTAACCCAGGTTAGTTACTTCACACCCATCAGCATCCCACAGATCGTTAGAACAAGTAGTATTTAAACAATTGCACATATATTGACCCACATATTGACAGACAACAGACAATCTAGGTTTCGTACATTTTTAGCTAAGCGACATGCTTATTGGATGTAACCGATGTTACATTGTTAGCAATGGATACCGAAAAACTATCCATGCTGCTAACCTTGCACTGCAAGATTTTCTATTTTACTATAAAAATATCAAATATCTTGAAAATGTTTATTTCAGTTTAAAAATTATTTTACTGAAATTTCAGTTTATTTTTAAATTTTTTGGTATATCGTGTGATTAGGTTTATTCAAGAGTGAAATTTATACAAGTAGTTTTCTTTACACAAGTAGCATCAACACTTTAATCACTTCAGGGAACTGGTTATTATACATTTTGTGCGTATTATGGATAATACGCATCTTTTTTGTTCACCAAACATGGAAAATGGCGGTTTTACCTCTTTTCACAACTTAGGGGGGAACGTAGGAATGCACGATCCTTCTTAACTGAACACATGTTGCTTTACTCGAGTAGTAGTAGTAGCTCACCTGTAATAAAATAATCGAGTAAACTGAAAGGTGTACTCAGATCCATAATTTTAGAAACTGGTTTGTATTTCCATAAAATGCATCTCAATCAGTGTTCAAACCAAGTTAATTCCAGCTTCTTACTTCACTGCTTAAACACATTTAATCTAGTTTTGCTGTCCCCTCTCAATACGTTCTCGATCATTCCATTGACTCTATCTCTCTTTTGGCGTTTTGGGCCCTTGTCAGTACTTGCCTGGTGAGGTAAATCAGAAATCTCACTTGTAGATTCAGATTCAGCTTCTGTCTTAGTTGCAAAATCAAGCGGTTCAGTCTTTCCTTATTCAAACCACCACAATCTCCTCAAAACCCTTTAAGCTCTGAGCTTGCGTGCGTGCGTGCGTTTCTGCGTGCGCACGTGCGTGCGAATGTGAATGCGTGCGTACGTACGTGCGTACGTGTGCGCGCACGCGCGTGTATGTGTGTGCGTGCGTTCGTGCGTGCATGCATGTCTGCGTATGCACGTGTATGCGTATTGTGCGTGTTCAATAAATTCCGTCTAACTCTAACTAAGATTTCAAATATTCAAAAAATAGTGATTCAGAGCATCACAAATATTTAGATGTTGTAGACTTTATTTAACACGTTTGCTCAACCATATAATAAATAGATACTTAAATGTGTCAAGTGGAGAAGCGTGCTTGAGTCGTTGAGTCATAGTTAATTTTACCTTTTGAATCGAAACCTCAAAGTATAAATTTAAATTTTTATAACTTGATTACAAAATAATTTCTAAAGCTCAAATAAAACAATATTATTATTTTGTTTTGGAAAAATAAGCAGCGTTGGATTAAGAAGCACACACGGTCCAAAGCAACTAGTCAAGCTTCCTCCTACGGATAGCGCAACAATTCTGGTTCCACTACAGAATCTATATCTGTCCCAATTGCTAAAAAATAGACCCAAAGAGGAGCCGTTACCTGTAACTCTTATAACCAGAGCAGGAACCGCAATCAACACCTTAAGTTGAAATATGAAAATGTAAACTTTCACGGTTATCACACATAATTAAAATACTTATTTTTTGGGTAAATAAATGGTATATTTTCTTTATTTATCTTTCATAAATATTTATACGTTCCGGTAACAATTACAGTTATCGTTCCGAGTAAATCTGTATACAATTACTACGTATAGAAAGGCTATATTTTAGTAAGCGAATGTAATTTCAGAACAAGTAGCAAGTAATATTTACATAAATATGTTTTTTAATAATGTTATTAAATAATGATTAAAGAGTTTACAAACATTCATTCAGCCATAATACACTAACAATATGACCATTACCATTACTTTAGTTTTGCTCCAACATGACGAGTACAGTAGTTGATTGTCGTAGTTATAAATAAAACAGATAAAGAATACATTCTCGGTAATCTAATGATGAAACCAAGGTTGCGCTATCTGGTGTGGAATAATACACGACCTTCCAACCTGGAAATTTAAAGAAATAAAATAATTTTAATATTAGTTTTTTCATTTATTTATTTAATTTTTTACACTTATTTCGCTTTATATTAGGAATCTTGCTAAAGAAAAGTTATGTAAAATTAAATTTTCCTTAAAAATATGCCTACACATTTTCTTATAAAATTAAGCATTATTCAGAAATTGAAAACTAACACTTAAATTCTACCTTAGAAATTTTTTGCTACTAAATTACGTGTCCTATTAGAATATTGCGTAGAACATAACTAACCTATATGATTAAGGTCAATGTATTGTTATTTTTATATTTTTGAAACATACCCCTGTTCCAAAACATTTGATAAGAACAAGAAGTAGCTCCTAATAATCTCCCCTCCCCTCCCCTAAATTTCTCCCAAAATCTAATCAGCGCCAGGAGAAATGAAAACAAGCTTAAATAGAAAAATTGAAGTATGCTTGACAAACATAGCTCTGCGGCTGAAGTAATAAAAATAAACCCCACCTATTGTTGCGCAGTGGTCAACGGAGGGATTGAAACGAGAGTAGTCACTTGAATAGAAGACCTGAATGTCTTCAACTTCAATAATGAAGAAAAATAAGTGACGACTATTTAAACAATACATATCTATTCATGTACTTTAACCTGTCGAAATAATGATTAATTTGTACCTGGATATCTCATACTATGGTTAATTAGCAATGTAAATTTTGGCAACTGAATTATCTATAATTCTAGATCTGTAAATGAATCAATACATTCTTATCTTTCATTTTAAAATTTTAACATTTAACTTTAAATTCGAAACGAATAAAAATACACATGTTATTAGAAATAGCTACTTGGTACAATAGTAATGTTAACTGTAAGTGTAATAATTGTATCTTATATTATAGTTTCAATCACAATAAATAAATATTTAAATCAATATTTATTAGAAGGTTAAACATTGAATTAATTTGAACTATTTCTCCTGCCATACATTAATCTTTATTGCCATACCCTCTTTGCAACTTTTACTTGTAATAGAAGAAATTAACTCTCCATAAATTACAATTAAATCAATTGGCCACCAATGACTTTGTTCTTACGAAATATCAGATTTGAAAAGTGTTGAATTTGATTCCTATATAATCGCTGAATGGGAATAAATATTAAATTTTTTTCGATTTCTGGATGTGGATAATCATTTAACGATTCCCTACAATTCAATTACACGAATAATTGTTTCATCAATCGTGCGCGCGTAGTATCTATCTTTTTCCCTCCGAATGCGTTGTCTCTTCTTTGTGTACGCATGAGGCTGAAATTCTCCCCACGGAGCTATCCTTGTCAAGCTGTACGTACGTGTCTTCGTTCTGGAGTTATGGCGGGTAACATCTACATAGGCGCGCGCGCGCACGCACCCACACAAGCACACACACACGTACTTACGCAAGCACGCACACACACGAACAACGCGCACACATTCACGTACGCACGCACGCTTGCCGCCCGCCACAACGATCTTTCAACCGTCAATAAACAATCATAAACTTTCTCTATATATTCTTCTACAGCGAGTAGCTTTATGTTACACTTTTTCTTCTAAGCTAACTTCCTTTTTTGTGAAGCTTCCGTTTCGCCCTGGTTCACATTGTGGACGCAACGTTGATCATCAAGCAATTCGCGCTCTTTGGGGGAACTGCATTCCACTCGAAAATTCACTAGCTTATTCTGATAACTGTTTTTATTTTCACGCCCCTTAAATGGTTTCGAAAGTTTATAGTACTTGTAGTTATGTGCTCTTATCCTAGAGGAGCTCAGAGTATTTTAGTACAATTCTTGTAAGCAAATAGTCGGCTAGTTCTAGGTGGAACAACAGCAGAGAAGATTAATAATGATTATTTCTTAATGCTGTACTCTAATAATTATACAAATGATTAATAAATAATTAATCGTTATAAGGATTTTCCACTATTTACAGTTACGGCAAAGCTGATTGTGATGACCATGAGCTAAATTCTGTAACCTACGAGTATTGGTTCAAATTTGAGCTAAATATATGTTGATGCACTAGTTTTGTTAGGCACACGGCAAAATAGATTCGGTCAATGACCAAGGACTATATACTATGGCCCATATGTGTTGGTCAGCATTTGGCTCTATATTTATACACAAATTCGTCAAGGCTTCACAAAATCCACTTTTTTATGGCAAAAAAATTACTCACAAAAGATAATCGCGCATTACAGCACTACTGGTACCCACAACTCAATATTATCAAATACTCATTCCTAACATTATATTATTATTTGAAGTTAAAAATAAAAAACTAATATCTTAACTCCACCATAATCGCGTATTACCTTCGACTGAAGAGTATTGTAGGTCAAAGTAAGTTGCTCACTTTACCTAGGTACTTCACGCGTAAGACAGTAAAAAACAAATCATCAAAATTTTAGAAAATATAAAATAGTAATCGAGAATGAAGCAACCATGAAAAAGTGATCCGTTCCTTATGAGTTTAATACCAGAGTTGATTTACATATAAACGATCCAAAGCACTGCTGTATTTCGGAATGGAACGAATGAACGCCACCGATTAGAGACATAGATGTTTGAACGCAAGACATTTTAATGAAAGAACATTTGAACTCGAAACGGAAATAATGTCAACAAGACAAATATTTTTTTTAAGAAAATCTGTAAAGCTGCAAAAATATTTTTCGCCACAATAACTTTTGCTGTCGAATAAATTCATAAATTTTCGTTTTCCTTTCTTGATGAGAATCCCCATAATTATATTTACCAGCGTAAAATCATAACAAAGATGAAATTATTAATGAAGCGTAAAATCAGTGATTATTTGAAGAAGAATATTAAATAATTGAATCATTGGTAATAATGAAGAGATTTAACAGATATCGTTGTAACGGGAATAAATAATAACATTGGTTTTACTTTTGTTACAATTTATTCTTAATTTTCCGCCTGCAAATAGGAACCACATGTTAATTATTTTAAGGGAGGTAATTATTAACAATAACTTTACTTAAATAGTATATTATGCAACGAACATTTAATGACGGCTATTAAGACACGAGTATGAGGATTACGACACGAGCCGTAGGCGAGTGTCGTAAAGTATACGAGTGTCTTAATAGCCATTAAATGCGAGTTGCATACACTATTTTTTCTACGACCTCTAAATAAAAAAAATAACTAGGTAGGTATGTACTTTATTTTGAACATTTATGTTTATAGTATAATGAACTTGTACTAAAAAACCTTTATTACAAAAATAACAAAAAATGAACTTTGACAAAAAAAGAAACAAAACTTTACAATTACCTATTCTTTTTGATTAATAATTACATTTTCTATAGTACAATTATTAAATTGCATTTGCGGCACTTTTGGGATAACATTAGTTGATGCCATTGCTGATGTTGAAGGTAATGGATTAACATTTATTGAATTGTTGATTTCGTTGTATTCAATCGAATTTAAAATTTGATTCGCTACATTGATTTTATTTTGAACTGAATCCTCAATGTAATTTTCGGCTACAGCCGTAGATTTCCACCCACCGTGGCGTTTTAAAGAGGTGATGTCACCACCAGCATCAACTAATATTGTTGCAGAAGTGCGACGAAAGCAATGTCCGGTATATAAATTGGGACCAGGAAGATTTAGGTAGATAGCAATCTCTTTTCCCATCCCACCAAATTTATTTATTCCTACGTTTTGTACGGTGCATTTCCCATTTATGTAATTGATAAAAAATTTCGTAGTTATACAGTTTGTAGGGCGAAAATTCATGTACTTTTTGCATGTTTCATAATACTTTCCTGTTATTGTAAATTTTCTTGTTGTTTTCGTTTTTGTGTCCCTAATTGTAACTAACAGCGTTGATTTAAAATCATCGTTTACATCTTTTAGTTCCAATTTGTGGAGCTCGTTCCTTCTGCAAGCACCCATAATGCCAAAAATACATACCACCTATGAAAGAAACACTATTTTTCCTGTACAAACAAAATTTAGATTCACTGACCTTTGCCAATAAATATTTAACATCGGGGGCTTCTCCAATAAATTGTTTCATTTCATTCGTAGAAAACGTTTTAGATTTTTTCGGTTTATACCCTTCAGATTTCCTTTTCATTAGAGCATGCAATTTGGTGTGTTTGGATATATCCACTTTATGTTTAAGAGATAACGTAGATTTTAAAATTGAGTATCGTGTCCATAAACTTGAAGATTTAAATTTTTTAGCCGCTTCTTCAAAATAAACAATTAGAACGTTTTCCGAAAAGCTGTTAACGTTCTTGGTATTTCTCCAATCCATAAATTCGGAATAACATTTTTCATACGCTTTTGCGGATTTTGCGGGTAATAAATTGTTTGCAGCTATTGTAGCTTGTTCTGTAATTTCTGGTGGAGTTAAGTTTTCTATTTCACTGTCACTATCGTCCATTTTTGCGGGGTTTTTATTTGAAGTACAAATTTTCACAACTTTTATTCAAAGAGCTTAGAATTGTCACAATTAATTAATTTTATATCTGTCAGAAATACTCATATGGCCACTTCGATATTTAGCGAACACTGTGCTGATGTTGCATTTCTATTGGTTGTAAAATCACAGCAAATTTGATAGTTAGCAGATATTGTAGTAATTTTCCATTTCTATTGGCTGTACACTTGTATCATTATGAAAAATTTGAATCATTATGGATATCATTAAAGTACGGGGCGTGCACATTTAATAAACCAATTAAAGCATAGGAGTAGAAAAATGTATTTTTAATTTCATACCTACCACCGTTCAATCAAATTAATGTACCTAATTATATTTGACATTTTTTACAATACCATAATAGTATACCAGGTATCTAGAACATTAAGGACGTTTTACCGAAAATTGTTTGGATGAGGAGCGAAGCGACGACTCCAATTATTGTCTGAGATCGGTAGTCCTTAATGTTCGAGATGCTTATGATGTTTTTTGCGCGACTAAATTTATTAAAAAGATTTCAATATGTACTTAATAAATAACTATATGTACATATGTATATTAGTCTCGTTATATCAAGTTTGTATTTCGTTGCTATAACAATATTTTGAATGAATCTGAAAATGAAGTTGATGAAGTTGAAGAAGGTTGGATGGTTGGACGTACGACTATCGGTCCTGAAAAATCTAGGGAACGCTACGAAAAAACATACAACATTTTTAAAGATTGGTGCAAGCAGATAAGTATCAGTAATTGCGACAAATCTCTCTTGGCGGACTTTGTCAGAAGAAATGAAAAACTACAAGCTCCAGGATGGCAGTGGGCTGAATACTCGATGATAAAATCGACTATTTTTCTTCACGATTCCATTGATATTTCAATGTTTTTTACATTAATTGCTTTAAAAAAAAAAGAATCTTGGACATCGACCAAAAGAGGGCAGTGGTGTTACTGAAGAAAACTTTACTAAGTTTTTATTTGAAGCTGCAGAGAAAAATTTCTTGCACACAAGGTAGTATATTATATATAACGTAAAGATACATCAGTAAATTATTATATTTTTTATAGGTAGGAATGCTATTAGGAATAGCTGGTGTATGTAGACGAGAAGAGTTATGTAATATGAAAATAGAAGACTTTGAGGTACGTGATGGATTAATCAATATAAAAATACCCCAAACGAAGACAATATATATATATATATATATATATATATATATATATATATATATATATATATATATATAATATGACATATATTACAAATATAAAACTCTCCGTCCAAAAAATGCAAAATCATTTCATTTCTCTTTAAATTATCGAAATGGGAAATGCACTAATCAGGTTATTGGAAAGGGTACAATTGGGACTTAAAGTTGTAAAATTGCTGAATATTTAAAATTAAATAAATAAACCTGCTGGTTACACGGGTCAGTCATTTCGTCGAAGTTCTGCTACATTATTAGCCAACAAAGGTGAAGGTATTCTTTGACTGAAAAGGCATTGAGGGTGGAAGTTTTCTAGTAGTTAATTTATCGAGGTCGTGTTATATTTAATAAGATTATTTCCTGAGTTAACAACATTTCTATATGTGTAAGGAAAAACACACATAAAGGATATTGCGTGAATAATATGATTATAATTCCAG
Organism: Vesta saturnalis; assembly: GCA_036346205.1. Lineage (NCBI taxonomy): Eukaryota > Metazoa > Arthropoda > Insecta > Coleoptera > Lampyridae > Vesta > Vesta saturnalis. The sequence goes on along the minus strand of JARFJB010000618.1, from coordinate 819,350 downwards.
AAAACATGCGAAATTCGTTTATTTTATGTGTTTATTATCAGTAAACAATATTTTTAAGTATAGTTAACTTTATAACACCATTAGTAGTGATTTCATTTGAAAAAATTGAAATTTTCGGGTGGATTATTTGTTGTTGAATGCCGTCCTTTCGGTGACAATTGAGCAAGATGATAAGAATAGTCGGCTATTTAGCACCAATAGTCGCTTTATTTTATTTTAATTGGTCATATCAAAGCGGTTTCCAAGCACGCGATTGGTTAAAAATTCAAATTTGACAGATGAAGGAAATAATAGCGCAAAATAGTATATTGAGTATCAAGAACAGTAAGGGACGTTTACCGGTCGACGGCCATAGCGAAGCCTCCAATTTGGCCGGAGACCAGTACAATCCTTAATGTCCGTGATGCTCATACTGTTTTTTGCACGATTGTATTAAATTGACCACAATTGAAATTATTTAATTTCTACTAAATAAATGAAAAGTCAAAAGCGACGTTTTAAATAAAAATCTGAAAATTTTTTGTTCGTATTATTGTGAAATATAGGTAGTATGTATAATTTTACGTTGTTAAGTAAAAGACCACAATCTCGCAATCCTCGCAACCAGTAAACTAACCAAATCACAATACACCTTTTTCCATTATTAGGTTTAACAAAAATGATATCTTACCATGGAAAATAAAAGTAAAACAACTGAAGTGTTGTTTATCTTCATCTTTGACAGTTCGTTCGTTAGTGTAATTCTTATCGGTTTTGTCAGTATGGAGTTGCTTTGGAAAATTAAAAAAAATTCGAGGAACTGGATATGATCGAATGTTACATCATTTTTAACAAAAATAGTCATCGAGCAACCGAACGCTATTGTTTATTGTATTTTGAGCGCCCTCAACCACCTTTAGACACCTTCAAGAATTTATACCACAATTTAAAAGAGTTTGGGGGTTTTGTGAAGCCCAGAAATAGGGGTAATATTGAAGAAAACGTGCAGATAAATGTTCTAGCTGTTGTGAATCAAAATCCATCTACCTCAACACGGCAAATTGTACAAGACGCTTCAATCTCAGAACGCATAGTAGTGAGAACTTTAGCAAAACATAAATACCATCCATATAAATATTCAGTTGGACAAACTTTGCACCCTGTGTAAGCAACACATTTAATTTTACTGTTTTGCGTATCTCATTCAAATGCTTTTACGTGCAAATATCCTCGCGTTCAAATGGCGACGTTCAAACCAATAATGTTACTTGGTTTTGTTTTATTGACAATGATAGTAGAAGTCATGATGATCTAATTAGTAATATTATATAAGAATAGTAGTTCAATACAACTCGCGACTCGTAAGTAATACAACAAGGTAAACCATCACAAATCCTGATCAACACTCATGATCGTCAAGAGAATCCATTTTGTAGCGCCTATAACAAAATTGTTGTATTAAAAAAAGGATTTTTGGTAAAATTCGACCAAAATGTCACCTGGGTGACACAATTTATCTCTTAGTGATTGAGGCAATCAATTTTGCCCTGATCCCAACGAAATTGGTTCAAATGCTGCCCAACATTCAAGGACCACAGAGTTTAGCTTTGCAATAGAAAAACACCAACGAAATTGGGATATAAACAGAGATTTTAGGCAATATTCGGTTCAAATGCTGACCAATACTCAGGAACCACAGATTTAAGCTCTCACTCATTGAGAGTCCCTGTCCGTAACGAAATTAGTGCATCAACATAGATTTTGGGCAAAATTTAGGTCAAATGCTAACCAAAACTCATTTATTACAGACTTAATCTACTTCTACCAGCCACTGGTGCTTTAAACCTCATAAACGAGAAATAATAATGGAGTGGAAGATAAAATCTGTGTTGCCCAGAATCGGGTTCCAGGAAAAACAGGTTTTCAAAAATTTTAAATTATTTCTTTACACAGGTGGAAGGTGCTGTCTTTAGTTCCGTTATCCAATGACAACCATCGCGCGAATCTTCAGAAATTGAAACTTCTATGATAAAACAGCAAGCGTACGGGAAAAATGTTGCTTTCTGATAGTAAACACATTTAAAGATGCAGACAAGAGCATAAAGAACTTAGCTTCAGATTCTTTACGTTACTTTAGTTAAAATGTATTTTTAATTTCAATTCAAAGGATGTCGGGATGAGTTCAGATAGATTAGAGTAGCATGTTTTGTTCATTATCTTAAAGAATGTTTCTTATCCTCTAGTTTCTGTTGTAAAAGGTTCGATTATAATATGTTAGTTTCGAGTACACAGCTGGTCCGTAAAACACAACAAATTTGTTGTATATACATATATATGTACAGTGTGTCCGAGATTCAGCATGCATGTATTGCTATATTCGTTAATATTGAAGATAGAATGTCGGTTAAATGGGGAAAGTTTTAGAGAATTTTATGGCTATCATCATGGTAAAGTCAGATTTGAAGTAACTTTTTGTTTTTGAAATAATTGAAGAAAACAAAAATTGTGCATTTTCTACTACCCCCTGTAGCTCTTTTATTTGAAGTCTGACAACATTTTGATTTGTACATTATTATGACACTTTTAAAAGACAATTTTAAAAAAAGTACCAAAATTTATCTACAGTCATTTGTTTTTGAAATACATACACTAACTATTGTTTTTCATATGAACGCCATCTTGGATTTTTACATTATCGAATAGTATTTCTTATCACCTTTTCAGCGATGTATCACTTGATACGAGAACTATGAAAAATTTAAACCCTTGCTAATGTATCTGTTTTTACTTACAAAATTTAATACATTTTTAACTTTTGTTTTTGGACGCTATTTGGATTTTTACATTATCGAATAGTGGATTTTAACACCTCTTCAACAATGTATTACATGATTTGAAAATTTACTTTCAGCAACCAAACATTTAAACAAAATAAAATATGAGGCCATGGATAATAATTGCAATGACTGACAAGAAGATGACATAATTTATTTTTTCGCGTAAATTATTCGCAATCTGTGTTAAGTACTTGGAAAAATAATTGTTCTTGTTGTCATTGTTAGTGTTTATTATTGTTGTTATTCTGTTATTCGTTTGTGTTGTTTTTATTGTTTGTTCCTGTTGTTAATATTTATTCCTGTTTTGTATCTTGGTGCAAGATTTTTTGAAGTATGGCGTTAAGATATTCCAATGAAGAGAAGCTAGATATGCTTGAAATCTATTTCAAAGCAAATAGAAATGCAGATAATGCAATAAGAAATTATGAAGAAATATTTCCCGATCGGGTTCAAACGAATAAAAGACATTTCAGGACTTTAGTGATGAATTTATTATCATATGGCAGTTTTGAGAAGGAAAGACCTGACAAGTATGTTAAAGATAATGAAGGTAATAATAATGCTGTTCTAAATTTTGTTGGTGAAAACGAAGCATCTTCGGTTAGAAAAATGGCCGATGTATTACACATTCCGAAATCCTCCGTTCATGACATTTAAAAAAAAATGAATTTCATCCATTCAAACCAATTATTACACAAGCGTTACGAGAAGGTGATTTTGAGAGACGAATGGCATTTTCACGGTGGTACATTAAAAAATCTGGGGAAGATCCTCAATTCTCGTCCAACGTTTTATGGACGGATGAAACCAGATTTACGAATTGCGGAATTTTTAATAGGAACAATACGCACTTCTGGAATGTGGAAAATCCCCATAAAGTTTGTGAAAGGAGATTTCAAACCAGATTTGGTTTCAATGTATGGTGCGGAATTATAGGTATAAATAAAATTTTCTTAAAAAGTTTATTTTAAATGTAACATTTTAGGAAATAACTTGATTGGACCATTTATTTTCAATTATGATTTAAACGGAGTCCGATGCTTAGAGATGTTGCAAGAACAAATCATACCCGCTCTGAGAAACATCAATCCAAATTTAGAAAATATTTGGTTTATGCAAGACGGCTGTCCAGCACACAATTCAGCAGACGTTAAACAATACTTGCAAAGAGCATTTAATAATAAATTAATTTCCAATAATGGGGACATTTTATGGCCTGCCAGGTCCTCTGACTTGAACCCACTAGATTTTTATTTATGGGGTCATACAAAAAACGAGGTGTACTATTTCGACACTCCAGAAAATCTTGACATTTTAGAAAATAGAGTAAGACATGTACTAAATTCTGTAAATAGAAATACGTTAGTTAGGGTTACACATTCAGTGTTAAATCGTTGTAGAAAATGTGTGGAGTGTAGAGGGGGACATATCGAGCATGTTTTATGATAGTTACTATTATCGGTTTTGTATGATTTTAGTTACCTATTAGAAATTACAATAATTAGGAATCTAATTGTATAAATTTTTCATTTATTAATCCATGCCTTCTCAAGGCCTACTATTTCAATTTTATAATATTTTAAATTTTTGATAGTTGGAAGTAAATTCTCGTATCATGTGATACATCGCTGAAAAGGTGATAAAAAATACTATTCGATAATGTAAAAATCCAAGATGGCGTCCATATGAAAAACAATAGTTAGTGTATGTATTTCAAAAACAAATGACTGTAGATAAATTTTAGTACTTTTTTTAAAATTGTCTTTTAAAAGTATCATAATAATGTACAAATCAAAATGTTGTCAGACTTCAAATAAAAGAGCTACAGGGGGGTAGTAGAAAATGCACAATTTTTGTTTTCTTCAATTATTTCAAAAACAAAAAAAGGTACTTCAAATCTGACTTTACCATTATGGTACCCATAAAATTCTCTAAAACTTTCCCCATTTAACCGACATTCTATCTTTAATATTAACGAATATATATATATATATATATATATATATATATATATATATATATATATATATATATATATATATATACAGGGTGACATAGAAAAAGTACCATGCATAGTGCCACGCGATAGAAGACACTAAAATAAAAAAAAAGGTTCCTGTTAACTTAGGTCCGCAACGCCTTCGTTTAAAAGATATACGTGTTGAAGTTTAATTATTTTTTTGTTTTTTTTTTAATATCTTTTTACAATGATGTAATCGGTCCTAACTTTTTTGACTTAAATCTGTTTTACTTCAGAAAGGTATACCTTATTGAAGTCGCTAGGACCAACGGTTTACGAGAAAAATACATCCGATGCATGCAAATTATCCAAAAGCGCCAAAGTAACTTATTTGCAAAAACAATGACATAACACTTCAACAATTAAATTTTAATAGCAACAATGAAGGGCAGTGATTAAAAAAAAACATTACATTTTTAGAAGATGTTCAAATTGTTGTCATTGTACTTGAATACCTTTTTCAATTCTTCTTCCCAAGGATGGACGGCATCTTTGAAATATTCCTGGGTTATTAGGTAATCTGTCTGCGGATTCCATAATTCTTATCCATAGTTGCTCTTCATTATGTATTTCTACAGAATAAACATCATTTTTCATGAATCCCCAAAATGAAGAATCGAGGGGATTAAGGTCGGGAGTACGAGCTGGCCAGGGTACAGGTCCACCTCGACCAATCCACGTATTTCCAAATCTCCTATCCAAAAATTCCCTTGCCAATCGAGAAAAGTGAGGTGGCGCGCCATCATGCATGTAACGCATTCTACCAATAATAGCCAATAGAACAACTTCTAATAACGTATTTAGTTCATTATCCAAGAAATTTCGATACAGTTCACTTGTCAATCGATTGGGCAATTGAAATGGGACAATTAAGTAATTGTCAATTATACCTGCTCACACATTAATAGAAAACCCATATTGGTGATTTCTAATTACGGTTTGATGAGAATTTTCATCGCTCCAATGGTGCATATTATGTAGGTTCAGAACACCATCACGGCTAAAACCAGCTTCATCAGTAAACAGAATTGAAGAAAAAATATCGTGTCCTTGATTTTGAAACCATTCGCAAAATTGTACACGAGGAAAATAGTCATGTTCTAATAGTGAATGAATCTTTTGGAAATGATACGGGCAAAGAAGTTGTTCATTGAAAATTTGTCTAACTTATTCACGGTTAACATTTCGTACCGCTGAACTTGTTTTCCTGGTGCTTGTTCTCGGATTATTTTCTACCATTCGTAAAACAGTTTCTTCGTTTCGCGCAGTGCATAGGCGTTTGGATGAAGATGGGTGGTGAAGATGTCTGTTTAAAAAAAAAAGGTTAAAAGTGGGAGTTTCCAGAACTCGTCGCACTGCTGAAAAGGAATAACCTGAACACATTATTAGAATATGTTTCATTGGACATTGTTGCAAGAGTGGATTTCATGCTTGATGGCACGCTAGCTCACTTTTCTTGAGTGGTAAAGAAATTTTTTGAAAGGAGGTTTGGAAATAGGTGGATTTGTCGGGGGGTGCTTGTAATATGATCACTGCTCTTCAGTAATAAAAGAACTAAGGTCATATTTGAATTCTGCGTGATAAAAAGCCCCTGTATACAAAATTTCGTCCGATTATTACATCATTGTAAAAAGATATAAAGAAAAAAACAAAAAAATAATTAAACTTCAACGCCCTATATCTTTTAAACGAAGGCGTTGCGGACCTAAGTTCATAGGAACTTTTTTTATTATTTTAGTGTCCTCTATCGTGTGACACTACGCATGATGCTTTTTTTTGTGTCACCCCGCATATATGTGTGTGTGTACAAAATGCGCTACTGAGCTGGTGATTATAATTGTGACGTAAAAGGGCATTTATCAACGCTTTTAAGAATTTCAAAGTGCACTGCTTAACTTGAAATAACTTCTAAATTAGTTATAATTTACTAGAAATGTAATTATTACGTTTGTTTTACTAATAATTAGAATTATTGCTAAGGTTACGCTCCCGTGAAAATGAATTTTCAGAATAATTATTAAAAATCTAGCAACGGCATTATTAAGTAGCAATATAATGTAGTATACCATAACAATTTAAATGGTCACCGGTATCACCAACACGATAAAATCTCAACATTTTTGAATGCGCATTGCTACGCCAGCGCAGTAGGGTTTACATAAAATTCTAGCGTAACAATACATACAATATATATATATATATATATATATATATATATATATATATATATAAACGTCAACCACAATGAAGAAATGACCGTAGTGTATGGTTTTTGGTTTAAAGATTTGCCGTTAATGAAGTTTGTATAAAAATAACTCAAAGGAGTCATTAGTTTACGTCGATTAAATATCAAAAGGTCCATTTCAGTACCGTTGTGGAAAAGAAAGGGAATTTCTATTGATTATGTTGATGCTTTGTGAAGGTAACTACATATTTTTCCGAATTTACATTTGTTGGTGACGTTAAGAAAATGTTTGTTTGTACTTATTGAGACGAACGAATATACCTTTGTTTAAAGTTTATTTAAGTAACGTCTAGATTCGAATTTGTGTAAAAAGGGTATTCCTTGGTAAATTGATTATTTCAAATGGTGTTTATCTGTATGTTATTTTGATTTCGCTCAAAAATATGCATTACCATTTGTTAAATCAATCTGTTCAACGAAATAATATTGTTTTATGTTCGGGGTAATTTAAAGATTTAAGATATATAAAGTAAGTAAATTTGGGATTATCTGAGCTTGCGCGACTCAATCTAAATCAGTTTTATTAGAAATTTTGCTGTATAAATTTGTGTTTAATGTATTTCGGATAAGATGCAATATATGCAATATGCAATATATGTAAGTGTTTGTAAATTAAGTATTATTTCCTTACGTATTTTGTAATTTCAATCTTTTTCACAACGTTCGATTTACTACGTTTATTCAAAATTTAAAAGTTTAGATGTTTTGTATTGCATTCAGTTATTGAGTGATCTATTGTTTTTACAGAAATTGCTGATTTACATAACTTTACAATGACAACTTTTTAATTGTTTTATTATTTAATTCAAGCCTTAACGTAATAATTTGATTCAGATCTAGTCGATATATTTGAAGTTGAAGATAAGTTTCAATAGACATACCGTAACGTAACTATAAAGTAAATGGGTCGTTGACCTTGCATGTCAATGATAGTTTTGCGAATCATCGCACAAATTTTTGAAGTTTTTCTCGGAATCGACCACCGACTGCAATTCATGGTTTTATCTGGATTTGTCTTAAAAGGTAAGCAGTTTGTTTATTTGTTTGGGAATAAGCTGTGTATTTTACGAGTTAGGTATTGACGTTTATTAAATTTTAGGATTTTATTGATATTTGATCATGTTTGTTTGGTTTTGTTGTGGCGTATTTGTTTTAAATTAAATAAGTATACCGCATTGACCAGATATTTTTGGTTACTTGAGACAATACTTTTGACGTGGAAGTTTGTCGAAATATTTAATAAGTTTTAGTTTTTTTACGCCATTTGGCGCATTTTAGATGAAGCTTAGGATTTTATTGAAGCTTAGGTAAGCTTTGCATAAAATTTCTGGTGTAGAATTTTGGTAGAAGTGAGGGTTTTATTTTGAGTGAACATTATGGTTTCTTGTTAGGCCATTATTAAGATCTAGTTCATGACGTTTTCCCGCTATAAATACATCTAACAAGTGACGCTTTTGTGACCTTTTTTTCCAGATTTTGACGAAGTTGTGACGAGCGTCCATCTGGAGGATTAAGTAAGAACCCCGCCCACACTAATGCGCTATGTCCGTTGCCTGCACATTCTCTTTACAGGGTGAATGTTTGGCCCGTAACAGTGATAGTAGCTTTTTTTGTTAATTATCTTAAAGTATGTTTATTAAACCCTAATTTATTATACGAGATAAAAGATAAATGTTGCAAAAATGTTGTCGTTAATTTGGTTTTTTATTGTTTCGATAACTAGGTATAAAAAAGGGCATAAGAAGATAAAGTAAAATTTTGTTTATCTGTTACAATCATTACCCAATTTCTGTGGGTGAATGGAGAGCAGAAATATCAAAAAAATTGTAATCTCGTGTCCTTCCTATACCTCGGTATATACCTTTATAGAATGTCTCAGTAAGTTGGAACCATATGGGAAACTTTTTTATTATTAATTTTACCAAAAAAAGTTATTCTTTATAAAAAGTTCTGCATGTTCCAAAATGTAAAATACGATCATTAGATATCAAATTTTTTTAGTCGTTTACGAGGTTTGTCAAAAAATATGAATTTTACTCAAGAGTAAAGTACCTTTAAAATTGACAATATCGAAAAATGTTATTAAAAAAAGTTGATCAGAACTAAAAACTACGTTCAAGTGTGTAATTACATCCATTTACATTTAAAAAATTTATCCGTTTTTGAAATGTATTTCTAGGTACAATAGCAATGCAAATTTTACTGTAGTTACGTGTAATCTAGGATGCACTGATAAACTAATGAATGTTTGACAGCAACAAATGTTTGACAGTTACAGTCAAAAACGCGTTAGAATTTAACCAATAAATATGGTAGCGTTATTAAGTAGTGAAGAGAAAATAGAAATCGTCTTAATTGTGGGAGAAAATTATAAAACGCATAGAGAAGCCGCAATTATTTTTAATAATAGACATCCCAATAAAAATATTACCCATTCAACTGTTACGAAAATAATGAATAACTTCAAAAATACTGGAAGTATTAAGAATAGGTTTGACGTAAAATGCCGACAATTGGTTGCCGATGATAATACGCAGTTTGAAGTAATGCTGTCTGTTGTAGCCAATCCAAAAATGTCATTACGCAAAAGGAAATCGTTGATGCAAAAGAATGTAAGTAAAGATACAGTGCGAAGAATTTTAAAACTGAATAAATACAGAGCATTCAAACCAAAAATAGTGCACACATTGAAAGAAAGAGACTATGATAAGCGCTTTGATTTTTGTTGTCTCATCCAAGGAGAGTTAGAAGATGACCCTTTTTTTATGAGACGTATTATTTTTTCTGATGAGGCAACATTCTCGTCTAATGGAACTGTCGCGTCACAACATTGTCGCTGGTGGTCTGATCAAAATCCCAATTTTGTAATAAAGTCTCATGACCAATATTCTTTCAAGACTAAACGTGTGGTGTGGCACTTATAAAAACAGATGAATAGGACCTTCTTTTTTTCGCCAAACCACGAATGCCGAAAGTTATTTACAGTTATTACAAACTCACATTTATGACTTCATAGACGAACTACCCTTACAAGAACGACAATGTATTTGGTACCAACAAGATGGTGCCTCATGTCACAATACATTGAATGTTAGGGAATATTTTGAACATATATATATGTTCCATGGAAACGTTATCCACAGATATTCTGATCTTTTTTGGCCTGCTAGATCCCTTGACCTTACCCCCCTTGATTACTTCCTATGTGGCTACTTGAAACAAAAAGTTTACCAGGAAGGGCCATTTCAAGATGTTGACCATTTAGAAAGAATAATTTTATAAAAATTCCAGGAAATTTCTCCAGAAATGATTAGGAATGTATTACGTGAATTTGCCAATAGAACGAATACATGCATTGAACGAGACGGTGGATATGTGGAGGCATTAGTGGAATGAGTGAAAATTAAGTTTCTATTTATTTCTAGAATTAATATTACGTTAGTTGCACAACTTATTATTTTTATGTATTTTTTTATTTTTAAATTAAATTAAATAAGTGCATATGCATTCATTGCGTGTTTAAATTGCAAAATTGTTTTAAAACATTAAGGTTCGAGAAGGTTATCATGACTTTTATAATCACAAGAGATAAATGTTCATTCAAAATAGAAACAATATTAAACAAGCGCAAAACCTATTTTTTCAATGCAAATGGACATAAAAAGAAGTAGATTTTGGTGAAAATTGTTTAATAAAGTTTAATTTATTTTAGGTAAGGACATTTAATCCAATGGTTACGAGTTCTGTGGTAGATGTGGAGAATGAATCTCAAAGCCCAGATATACTGCCTTCAACTTCTACTGGACAACATTTTTCTTCAACTCCTTAAGAAATAGGTTTGTTACATTTGGAAGAAACACCTCGTGAAAGAAAATTGAAAAGAAAAATCCATGACTTGGAAAGAACTAACAATTTGAAAAGTCACAAAATACGTAAACTGCAGAAGATCATTTGGCGACAAAAAAGGCGTATATCTTCATTGAAGGCAATTACAGTGGAGCTGAAAAAGAAAAATCTATTGCAAGAAGAACATGAAAATGTGATTATAGACCACTTCGGAAAAAATAAAGAGTTGATTCAAAGGCTTTTGAACAAATCACAAAACAAATGGTAACAGTCTGTACGAGCTTTTGCAGTCACATTACATTATTTCTCGCCAAAAGCTTATACTTATGTTCGCCAAAAATTCAAAAATTGTTTACCACACCCAAAAACTTTGTCCAAATGGTATTCATCTATAAATGCAAAGCCTGGGTTCACTTCAGAGGCTTTTGATTTTTTAAAACTGAAGGTACAAAATTCAAATAAAAAAATTCTTTGTTCTTTGATTTTTGACGAGATAGCAATCAGAAAACATTTAGAATATGTTGGAAATGAGTATTATGGGTATGTTAATTTTGGTAGTGATTTATATGGGGATTCCATGGATCTAGCCACTGAGGCTTTAGTATTCATGTTAGCATGCATTAATGAACCATGGAAACTACCAATAGGCTATTTTTTCATTGCAGGCATCAACAGCCAGCAAAAAGCATCTCTATCCAAACAAGCCCTAAAATTATTACAGGATGCAGGTGTTACTGTAAGTAACGTAACTTGTGATGGTTGTGTGGCTAATTTTAGTATGTGTAATATTTTGAACTGCCATTTTAGTCATAATAACATAGTAGCAGATTTTACATATGAAAATCATAAATATTTTTTACTCCCTGATCCAGTGCATATGATAAAACTGGTAAGAAATTGTTTTGGTGAAAAAAGAAGGTTTGTTAATATTGATGGTGAAATGATTGATTTTGACTTTGTTGAAAACTGAATTATTTGCAAGAAAGGGAGGGCTTCAGCTTGGAACTAAACTAAGAAGCAACATATTCAGTTTTCAAACAAAAATGAAAGTAAAACTTGCTACTCAATTATTGAGCCGTTCAGTGTCGGAGGCCTTAATGTATTGCAAAAATGAACTGCATTTAAAAGAATTCGAAAATTGTAGTGCAACAGCAAAATTTATAATTGCAATCAATAATACCTTTGACATTTTGAATTCCCATAAAATTTCGGATTTTGATTTCAAACAGGCAATGTGTAAAAAAAATATTGATAATATTAGGACATTGAATGAAGAAATTACTCAATATTTTAAAAACTTAAAATTCACAGATGGCACTCTCATCCTGCATTCCCAAAGAAAGACTGGGTTTCTAGGTCTGTTAATGTCTGAAAGCTGTATTAGGATTGTATGATCAATATGTCTCCAAAGGAGATTTAAAATTCATTCCTACATACAAGCTTAATCAAGACCGTATTGAGCTCTTCTTCGGAACAATCCGTTCTCAAGGGGGATACAATAACAACCCCACTTGCAGACAATTTACTACAGCTTTTAAAAAAATTATAATTCATTCAGAGGTGAGGGAAAGTGGGGCTAGAAACTGTATACCTCTTGAGGATATTAATACCCTAAATGTGAGCTCGAAAAATAAACCTCCTGAACAAATTATCAACGAATCTATATCGAATGGTTTGGAAATAAATGACCCCCAGGATGACCATATCATAAATAAGTTTTTGATTGAACATGATTACGCCTTAAGTTTCTTTATCACCCTATAAATCGGCAGTAGTAACCTACATTGCTGGTTTTGTTTCCTTCAGATTAGGGCAGAAACTGAAATGTGAACACTGTGTTTTGCAATTATTTGCAGATAAATAGGACTTCCTAAATTCGTTGATAAAGTATAAATCTATGGGCGGCTTGAGTTATCCTAGCGTATATGTTATCATAATTTGTAAAATGACAGAAAAGTTTATTAAAAATGCAGAAGGCTGCAGACAAAAAGTCTTAAAAGAAGATATCTCTTTGAAGGTGTTGAAACATTTCATTGGGGAAAAAATTTCGAAAACATGGCTGCCGATGATATCTCTCCAATAGAGAATCATAAGCTTCTTTTAATTAAGAGTATTTCTAATTGTTATGTCGTTACCAGAATTCACCATATTTGTAAAAATTCTGTTACTGATGAAAAAATCAGAAATATGTATACAAAACTAATTTTATTCAAAGGACAATAAATATGATTGTAATTAAATGTGTGTATTTTTTAATACCTTTTGTCTTTCTCACAAGTGAAAATCAATAAATTTTATAACCTACGCCACTGCTCAAAGTTCCACTTATTTCAGCCAATGCTCCTTCCTTTCTGTTTTATATTCTAAGCACTTATATTACTCTTATCTTTTTATGCAAGGTTATTGTTAACGCACACAACTTTTCTCTAGGTGTGTGCGTTAGAATCTATTTAGTATCGAAAGATTGGTTTGCGTCTTCACTAAAAGATTCAAATTTTAATGTCAAATTTCTCCGAATATTCTTGATGGTCCGCATTTTTTTTTGTAGATTAATAATCTTTAAATTTAGACTATCAATCCGCATTAATGTTAATTTTGAAAGCCAACGGACAAATATCGCACCAGCCCCGACACCGCAACACTACGATACCATTAACAAGGCTGATTTTGTTTTAAAAGAACAGATTTTTATTCTAACGACACTGTCAAAAAACGTTTGGCATCGATGTTAGTACAGTATACAAATTTGTCAACTTTTTCCAATACAAAGTAATTAGATCCTAAAAAAAGCCAAAGTAGCCAAATACTTGTTTTAAATTGGCATGGCATTTTAGTCCGTCGATGACGTCCAAAGTATAATTATTTCACACTTTTTTGCAACACTATAAATTTTATTTTTCTATTTTGCGTGTTTAATATGTACATTATGACACTCAAACGGGTGTTTTAATGTTTGACTTTAAAGTTTAGTAACCTAACATTTTTTTTCTTGATGTTGGTATTTAAGCTAATGAAGTTCTTTATTGATGTATGTAAACGTAAATGTAACATAACCTATTCTTATTTGAAATGTGTATATATCCGTTGTATTGAATTATTCCTGATTAATGTATTGCAATGATTAAGATGACCAAAACCGAATATGGACGATTTCTCTTTTTTATTGTGTTTCAAGATAAAGCGTCAATATGCTTTCAGATTAAGCCGATTACATCTTTTGCGTAAAATATAACCTTCATTTAACCATGTTAACTTCACTTGAGTGTAAATTATTAAGTTTACATAGTATAGTGTAATTTTATTCCGATTATAATGTATATAGTATACAACTTCTATTGAGAACATATTTATAAGGTAGTTTGAAATGAATTAGTAACAAATAATAGTTTTAATACCCTATATTTGTATCCAACTCAAACAAACAAATACCACTGTTGCCAACCTACATTCAAAATTATGAAATAAGGTGACAAATGGAATTTACATTTTTTCAAAATTTTCAACACAAATACGCAAAATAGAAAAAATAGTATAAGAAACTCGTTTCATAAGATGCTTTATCGCATTCGTCCATTAGAAAACTCCCCGCTGCGCGGGTCGTTTTCTAAACTTGGACTCATGCGATGAAAACGCGTCTTATGAAACTTGTTTCTTAATATACTATTTTAATGCTTTACATTGTTTTAATGTGGACAACAAATTTAATTCGTTCCGCATTCAAATCTTTTTACGTTCAAACACCCTCACGTTCAAACGGCGACGTTCAATAGCCGCTGTTTAAACGGCTGCTACCAAACGTCCTAAACCGGCAAGGTTTACATTAACTGCATAGTTTAGAAGTTACTTTGTTTTATTTTATTGACAATGATAGTAGAGGTCACGATTATCCAATTAGTGATATTATATAGGAATATTATTAGTTCAATACAATCGACTCATAAGTAATTTAACAAGCTAAATCATCAATTTATTTCTCTCAAATGGAGATCTTGTGTGAAGGGATTAGACATTATAGGAGAAATTACTTAGAATCTTGTTTGTACCATTAGCAATCTTTTCGTAGTTTTGTACTCTATCGCATCTAAAATAAAAACACTTAAATAGTAAAAATGTAAAATTTAATTTAAACGCAGTTTCAATAAGAATGGAAAATGTAGTTTGATTAATTTACATCATAAGTTTCATGTAAACACAAATTCCCATTTTAAAGTTCACTCTACTAGACAGAATTATAATTTAATCGCCAAATTCTCGTGAAGCTGAAAACCGAATTAATACAGAATAACTTCAAACTTAATGTATATGCAGACGAGAGTACAGAATATTAATTGAATTTCATGCTGCCTGTTTCGGTATTGTTATGAACGTATATCCATGCAAAGTCACAATTCTATTGTATCTCACACAATACAACGATATGGCATTGTAACTGCCAAACTTTAAATTAATTTACTGACACATGAATATACACCTTCTTATACACTGCTAAATTTATTGCCGATTTTTTTTATATTGTCTCTTTTATCTAAATTTTCGTGGTGTCTCTTAAAGCTCGGCGTCAAAGAGGTGGATTATGAATTGAAACTTTCAGCAAACTTGAATATCTTACCAATTCTTCCCTACTCTTAATTATAAAAAACATCGAAAAAAATTATATTTTTGGCATTTTTTTTTTCAACAGTGTAGAAAGTTTCGAAGGGAAATAGAGGTAAAGAGGTCGCAAAAGATAAGGTTGGGTGTATCCATCGTCGATGCTAAGTCGTAATCCTCGTTTAATTAAATTCCGGAAGCTGCGATCTATGCGCACCTCAGCGTCATTATCCCCTTCTTTTATTCTATACATATAACCTTTCGCATACCGTCTTTTGTTCGCGGATTCAAAGAGACAATTTCATGTAATTGTGCATAAAAGTCCAGCACTATCTGGATGTAAGAAACCACCACAATGGAGTCTGCCAAGCGGAATGACTTCACAAATAGCACTGCTATTGTACAAGATAATTTAAGAAAGTTCATTTCATTTGTAATTCTACCCTGTTTCTACTCCAATATGTCTATCGCAGATAATATTATCTTCTCTAGAAAGTATCTTCAGTTTTACTTTATTTCAATTCTAAAATTAAATACTACATTTTACTGCTTTCCATTACTTCTTTTTTACTGTGTTTTAAATATTTCCCTTCCTTTGAAGCGAGATTTATTTTCCTCGGGTGCAATGATTACCAGCAAATTATAAATTGTTAATCCAATACCGAGTGTCCGGTCTCAAACCCGAACAGAAAAGCGAATAGTATCAAACAAAAGGGAAAGTAATTGCACATCCAAAGGTACTAATTACAAGACTAAAAGATGAAATATTAAGTTTAAAGCTAAATAAGTAATTGTCGTTATTTAAATATGATCTGTCATGACTTCCAATTTGTTTCAAATGTTTCAACTAATTTTAAAAAGTGTTGATTAATATTGTCGTCCATGTTATGAACATTAAAATGATTACTACTGCACTGAAGAAAGAATTTTCAAAAAAGTTAAATGGTATGAATCAAAAAATCTAAACTAATGAAGACAAAAGACGCAATTATGTAGTTTAAAACACTAAATTATAAAATTAGAGATTTAAAACGTTATTGTAAAATGTAAAGAAAGACGAAGAAAAATAAAATTACAATAAATATTCACACAAACCCCCCTTTTGAAACAAACAATACTCCAATCTATTATAAAAACCTCTTCTAGCGTTAGCCAATTGTCTTTCGGAAATTAACCGGTAGTGGTTTTCTGTTGCCTTCCTCAAGGAATTGACATCTTGGTGGCGCCTTTTATAAATTTTGCTTTGAAGGTGGTCCCACAAGAAGTCGCAAGGGGATAAATCGGGAGATCTGGCAGTCCAGTTTATAGCACCACCTCTACCTATCCAACGTTTTGGAAACGAATCATTTAAAAAAATGTGCAGGACAGCCGTCTTGTTCAAACCAGTACTACTGGTTTTCTCTTGAAACCTCTTGAAACGTAGACACAACTTTGGTTACTAACAATTCTGAACAAGTTTCTAAATTTAAATATCCTTCGATTTCAAATGGACCAATAATGTTATTGTTAAAAATTCCAGTCCAGATTTTTTGTGGATACTGAGTTCACGTACTAATCACTCAATCATTCAAGGATTTTCTTGGGACCAATAGCAAGTGTTTTGAATATTTCGTTCGTTATTGAGTGTAAAAATGCACTCGTCTATAAAATGAAGTGTAGACCAAAATCGACGATCAGCATTAGGGCGCTCTAGCATTTCTTCACAGAACACACTCCTACGCTACTCGTCAAAATCGAAAATCTCTGGATGACAATGGGCCTTGTAGGGGGTGGTAATTGTGCTTCCTAAGTATGTCACATACCGTGTTTTAGATAAACCTACTTCAACAACAATTTGTCTTAAACTAATTGTCGGGTCCAAGGTTACCGTTGCCAAAACATTTTCAGTGTGATCAACTAATTGTGTTTGTCGATTTCCTGCGATATAAGCATTTTCAATACTTATCTAACAATAAAAAAGTTTTATTTTTACCCCTAGACTCTGATTCGACGGAAACATTTCCAGATCTTCCATATTTCTGCACATAATGGTGAATGGTACTTAAAGACGGTATAAGTCTTGTCACAATTAACGGCAAACACATCTCTAACCCCCGTTAGCTAATACCACTCTAAAAAGGTTTTCACCAAGAAAATTCTTCCTTCGCTGCAGTATTTATTCATTTTAAAGTTAGTAATATAGACGACAATGTTAAACAACGCTAAATACTTTTTAAAATTATTTTACATATCTGAAAAAAATTGGAAATAAGGGCATAATATATTTAAAAACGCCAATTACTTATTTATTGTTTTAAACTAAACATTTCATCATTTAGTATTGTAATTAGTACCTTTGGATGTGCGATCACTTTACCTTTTGATTGATACCATTAGCTCTTCTGTCGGTCGAATTGGCGAGCATAATTCTGCAAGTCCGTTCATTCACATATGAAATCCCTATGTTCGGGCTTATGAACGAAAACACGGTAGGTGGATTGCCTACCCATACATAATACACTACTTTCTCCTTACCTCATTAGCTTGCCTTCGGTACTAAAAAGTTTATCACTGTAATCGATATGGTGGGAAATTTGAAATTGTAATCTAATAAGGGCCCTAACACTAGTTTTCGGTCTTCCCTCTCCCTGTCCCTCTCCCTCTCCCTCTCCCTCTCCCTCTCCCTCTCCCTCTCCCTCTCCTCTCCCTCTCCCTCTCCTCTCCCTCTCCCTCTCCCTCTCTCCTCTCCCTCTCCTCTCCCTCTCCTCTCCCTCTCCTCTCCTCTCCTCTCCCTCTCCTCTCCTCCTCTCCCTCTCCCTCTCCTCTCCCTCTCCTCTCCTCCCTCTCCCTCTCCCTCTCCCTCTCCCTCTCCCTCTCCTCTCCTCTCCCTCTCCCTCTCCCTCTCCCTCTCCCTCTCCTCTCCCTCTCCCTCTCCCTCTCCCTCTCCCTCTCCCTCTCTCCTCTCCCTCTCCCTCTCCTCTCCCTCTCCCTCTCCTCTCCTCTCCTCTCCCTCTCCCTCTCCCTCTCCCTCTCCCTCTCCCTCTCCCTCTCCTCTCCCTCTCCCTCTCCCTCTCCCTCTCCTCTCTCCTCTCTCCTCTCCCTCTCCTCTCCCTCTCCCTCTCCTCTCCCTCTCCCTCTCCCTCTCCCTCTCCCTCTCCTCTCCTCTCCCTCTCCCTCTCCCTCTCCTCTCCCTCTCCCTCTCCCTCTCCCTCTCCCTCTCCCTCCCTCTCCCTCTCCCTCTCCCTCCTCCCCTCCCTCTCCCTCTCCTCTCCCTCTCCCTCTCCTCTCCCTCTCCCTCTCCCTCTCCCTCTCCCTCTCCCTCTCCCTCTCCCTCCCTCTCCCTCTCCCTCTCCCTCTCCCTCTCCCTCTCCCTCTCCCTCCCTCTCCCTCTCCCTCTCCCTCTCCCTCCCTCTCCCTCTCCCTCTCCTCTCCCTCTCCCTCTCCCTCTCCTCTCCCTCTCCCTCTCCCTCTCCTCTCCCTCTCCTCTCCTCTCCTCTCCCTCTCCCTCTCTCCTCTCCTCTCCCTCTCCCTCTCCTCCTCCTCTCCTCTCCCTCTCCCTCTCCCTCTTCCCTCTCCTCTCTCTGTCTGTGTCTTGTGTCTGTGTCTGTGTCTGTGTCTGTGTCTGTGTCTGCGTCTGTCTCGCGTCTGTGCCTGTGTCTGTGTCTGTGTCTGTGTCTGTCTGTGTCTGTGTCTGTGTCTGTGTCTGTGTGCTGTGTCTGTGTCTGTGTCTGTGTCTGTGTCCTGTGTCTCTTTGCTGTCTTGTGTCTTGCTTTTACAGTTTTGCTTTGTGTTTGTGTTCTGTGCTTTGTGTTCTGTGCTTCTGCTGCTCTGCTGTCTCTGCTGCTTATTGCTTCCTGCTGTCTTGCTGCTCCTTGCTGTCTTGCTGTCCTCTGCTCTCTCCTCTGCTCTCCCTCTACTTGCTGCTCTCGTGTCCCTCCCTCTCTCTCTCCTCGTCCCTCCCTCGCCTGCTCTCGCTGTCCTCCCTGTCCCTCGTGCTCCCTCGTCTCTCGTCCTCGTGCCTCTCCCTGCTCCCTCTCCCCCTCTCGCTGTCCTCCGTGTCCTCGCTTCCTGTCCCTCGTCTCTCTCCTCTCTCTCTCTCTCTCGCCTCTCCGGTGTCCCTGTCGCTCGTCCTTCCTGCTCCGTGTCCGTGTCCGTGTCCTGCTCCTGTCCGTGTCCGTGCTCCGTGTCCGTCTCCGTGTCCGTGTCCCTGTCCCTGCCTCTCCTGCTCCTGTCCGTGTCCGTGTCCTGTCCGTGTCCCTTCCTCGTGTCGTGTCCGTGTCCGTGTCGTGTCCCTGTCCGTGTCCGTGTGCTGTCTCCTGTCCGTGTCCGTGTCCGTGTCCGTGTCCGTGTCCGTGTCCGTGTCCTGTGTCTTGTCTGTGTCTTGTGTCTGTGTTCGTGTCTAGTGTCTTGTCGTTTGTGTTTGTGTTTGTGTATTCTTGTTTGTGTTTGTGTTTGTGTTTGTGTTTGTGTTTGTGTTTGTGTTTGTGTTTTGTTTGTGTTTGTGTTTGTGTTTGTGTTTGTGTTTGTTTGTGTTTGTGTTCTGTTGTATTGTCGTGTTCGTGTGTTCGTGTTCTGTTCGTTCTGTCGTTTGTGTTCGTGTTGTGTTTGTGTGTTCGTGTTGTGTTCTGTTTGTCTGTGTTCTGTGTTGTGTCTGTGTCGTGTCTGTGTTCGTGTCGTGTTGTGTCTGTGTTGTGTCGTGTCGTGTGTTTGTGTTTGTTTTGTTTGTGTTTGTGTCTTGTGTGTTTCGTGTTTGTGTTTGTGTTTGTGTGTTATGTGTTATGTGTTTGTGTTTGTTTGTTTTGTGATTTGTGTTTGTGTTGTGTTGTGTTTGTGTTTGTATTTGTGTTTGTTTTGTTTGTGTTTGTGTTTGTGTTTTTTGTTATGTGTTTGATTTATGTGTTTGTTTTGTTTGTGTTTTGTTTGTTTGTGTTTGTGTTCATTTATTTTTTGTTGCATATTGTTTTTGTTTGTCTTATTTATTTCATTTCATTTGTAGTTTGTTTGTTTGATTTGTTTTTACTGTTTGTTCATTTGTATCATTTATGATTTTCATTTTGATTTGATTTGATTTGTTTGCATTTTGTTTATTTACCTTTGATTTTTGTTTATGTTGTTGTGTATTGTATTTGTTTTGTTTTTTATGTGTTATATTTATATTTGTTGTTATTTATTTTGATATTTGTGTTTTGTATGTTTATATGTTATTTTAGTTTTTGTTATTATTTATTTTATATTTATGTTATATTTATTTTTTTATGTGTATTGTTTATGTGTATTTGTATTTATTTTGTTTTTATTTTGTTTTGTAATTTGTTTTATGCATTCTTTGCTTTGCTTTGCATTTGCTTTGATGTTTTTTGTTTGTGTTTTGTGTGTTTGTGTTTGTGTTTTGTGTTTGTGTTTGTTTTGTGTTTGTGTTTGTTTTGTTTTTCTCTCCAGTCTATATGTCTCTGTCTGGCTCTGGTTCTCTGTCTCTCATCTGTTTCAGCTGGATCTCTTGTCTGTCTGTCTGTTAGACAGGCAGACTGTCTGGCTGGCTAGCTGACTGGCTGACTGACTGACTGGCTGGCTGCTGATGTGCTCTGGCTGGCTGGCTGGATGGATGGATGGCTGGCTGGCTGATTGGCTGCCTTTCCGTCTGTCTGTCTGTCTGTCTGTCTGATTGTCTGTCTGTCCGTCCCTCTGTCTCTCTGTCTCTCTGCCTCTCTGTCTCTCTGTCTCCCTGTCTCTCTGTCTCTCTGTCTCTCTGTCTCTCTGTCTCTCTGTCTCTCTGTCTCTCTGTCTCTGCTCTGTCTCTCTGTCTCTCTGTCTATCTCATCTGTCTCTGTCTCTCTGTCTCTTGTCTCTCTGTCTCTCTGTCTCTCTGTCTCTGTCTCTGTCTCTCTGTCTCTCTGTCTACTTGTCTCTCTGTCTCTCTGTCTCTCTGTCTCTGTCTCTCTGTCTCTTGTCTCTCTTCTGTCTCTCTGTCTCATCTGTCTCTCTGTCTCTCTGTCTCTCTGTCTCTTGTCTCTCTGTCTCTCTCATCCTCTCTCTGTCTCTTGTCTCTACTGTCTCTGTGCTCTTGTCTCTCTCTGTCTCTCTGTCTTCTGTCTCTCTGTCTCTCATGTCTCTTGTTCTCTGTCTCTCTGTCTCTTGTCTCTCTGTCTTTGTCTCTCTGTCTCTCTGTCTCTTGTCTTCTTGTCTCTTGTCTCTCTGTCTCTTGTCTCTCTGTCTCTCTGTCTCTCTGTCTCTCTGTCTCTGCTGTCTCTGCTGTCTCTGTCTCGTTCTGTCTCTGTCTGTCTCTCTCTGTCTCTCTTCTCTGTCTCTCTGTCTCTCTGTCTCTCTGTCTCTCTGTCTCTCTGTGCTCGTCTCTCT